>PVHP010009507.1:15000-50260 GCA_004024765.1 Zapus hudsonius | reverse complement strand
CCCTCCTCCTTCAGATCTTGGTGGGTGTGATGAAGCCTCTTTGGGCTCTAGACAGGCATAGCTTAGGGGTTAGAGAGTTGGTCACTATAATTCCCCAAACTAGTGGGTCTTGAGCTCTTGTCATACAACTAGCAAAAAAGCAAGTGTAGACACATGGAAAGGTAAGTTTTGAAAGATTTATATTAGGAAAATAAATAAGAAAGCAAAGCTAAAATGCTCTTAGGCTGGGAGGAGTCCTGAGCAGGTATATAATTCCTCCTTTTTTTGAGGCAGGGTGACCTGGAACTCTAATCCAGGGTGGCCTCAAACTCATGTTGCTTCTTCTACCCCAGGCTCTGAGTACTGGGATTAAAGCATGAGCTACCATGTCCTGCGTGTTGAAAGTTTTAAAACTAAGGTTTAGTTAAGGCAAGGTCTACAAGTAGAGCTCATCTTTAATTATTGCCATATTCAGCCCATGTGGCAACTCTTTATTCATTTCTGTTGGATAAATTTAAAGCAGATACTTTAAAACGCAGCATATTGTATTAGAGCCTTAAGTAATTTTTTTCTTGTATTTTCATTGTGTCTTTTTTTATATCTGTTGGCTCTTCATATTATTCATGTCATATTTTTGTTTAGATTTTTCTAATTAGCAGGAGATTGGATTCTGATTATGGAAACTAGGTTACTTTGTTTCCTGTGATTTCAGCTTTTCTTTTCCTTCCAGCCATTGCCAGTAGAATTCCGTTTTCTTCTGGATATCACATCACTGTTCAGTTTGACACGATGGCCATTGCCTTTAGTTTTCTGTAATTTTTCCCTTCCTTTGGAAAAATCATTCCCTGTATTTCCTTTTTATACTACTTGTCAACTTTTATTTTACCTTGTATATTTGTTACTTTCTCCTTGCTGTGTACAAATATATGAACAGAAGCAACTTAAGGAAGGAAAGGGTTTATTTTCAGCTTACTGTTTTGATGGAAGTTTCATGGAGATCAAGGCATGGTGGCAGAGGCTCACTTCTCAAAGTGATACAGGAAGCCAGCTTGTCACATGATGTTTGCAATCAGAAAATAGAGGGGTGAAATAGGAAGTTGGGTCAGTCTATAAAACCCCAAGGCTCTGCTCCTGTGACCTACTTCCTCTAGCATGGCTTTATCTCCTAATGATCCCACAACCTTCCCAAACAGTGCCACCAGCTGGGGACCAAATGTCAAGCATATGTGCTGGGGATGTGGAGGGGGTATTGCTGTTAGCTTCTCATTGCTGACTGAAGGTACCCAACCAAAGCAGCTTGTGGGAGGAAAGGGTTTATTTTGGCTTCCAGGCTCAAGGGGAAGCTCCATGATGGCAGGGGAAAATGTAGCATGAGCATAGGCTGGGCATCACTTCCTGTCCAATATCAGGTAGACTACAGCAACAGGAGAGTGTGCTAAACACCAGCAAGGGGAAGCTGACCATAATACCTATAAGCCCCTCCCCAGCACCACACCACCAATAAGGCTCCAACCCCAAAATGGCCATCAGCTGGGGACTGAGCATTCCGAACACAAGTTTATGGGGAAAATTGGTTAAATCAAACTACCAAAGGGGGTTATTTTATATTCAAACAAAACACCCTGTAATCTTCCCTAGTTGTTGTCTGATATAAGGTAATCCTTTAATTGATTTATGTAGGCATTTAGTAATGGGTACATTTCTCTATGTCACTATACTTGCACAGTTTTGTTGCTCAATTTGACATTTACTTCTTTGAGTTCAGTTCCATGTTCCCAATTTCTAAATTAGCAAAAGTGGATGAAATATATTAGTCATGAAATATCATGGCTGCTCAAAAAAGTACGGTAGTAATCAAGCTTTATTGAGGAGTTAGGGTAATTCTAGGTTCCTGTGTCACAGTTTTCTCACTTGGAATATTTTAAGAGTACAAGTCACTTCTAATTAAAATGTTGGGGTGGCGTTGCAAAGTATCTGCTGTACATGCATGAAGACCTGAGCTCAGATTCCTACCTAGCATCTCCTTTTTTTACATAGATAGCCTCATGCCTGTAATCCCAGCACTGGGGAATGGGGGTGGAAACAAGTTTGCTGGCCAGCTAGTCAGCCACATCTGTAAGCTCCAGGTTCCATGAGAGATACTGTTTCAAAATAGAAGGTGGAAAGTGATTGAGGAAGACAGCTAGCATCAACCTCTTGTCTCCATGCACATGTACCTGTACACACAAACATGCAAAAAAGTGACTTGATATTTGCCTAATACTATTTACATTTATAGTTATATTTGGTGTTAAAATGTAGCTTTATGTAACAATTTGTGTATTTAATCTCACATTAAACATAAGTATGTTCCAGAATAAATTTTTATAGTATTCCTTAACATGGTACTATGTGTTATTTGTATGTGTATCAGTTTTTTTTTCTGATGTGAATGTTGATTTTTTTTTCACTTGATGGAAAGAATATGAAAATTATGTTGGCTCTTATCCTGATTATTTGTCTATACAGATTGGACACATACCAGTGTAACTTACTAAATTGTAATCAGCTACATTCCTATACTTTGGTACAATATGGCAATCATAAAGACTAGAGAGACTAACTGGGATAGCTTGAGGAAAAATCTGAGAATAGTAAGTAAGAAAGTAAGAATAGTAAGATCTTTGACCTGGAGCTGCTTTTTTTGGTCACACCATATGATCTGTGTGTCCCAATAATTCTCCTGTCTCCACCTCCTTCAGGACTGACCTTGCAGGTGTGTGTACCTACTCCTAGCTTTTTACATGGGGGTTAGGGTTCAAACTTGGGTCCTCTCAGGTTCTCACACTTAAGCAGCAAGTGTTGTTACCCACTGAACCATTTTCCCAGCCCCTTGAATATGTATTCTTTTGCTGAATAATTTTTCTACATCTTTGCCCTTTGGAAATATTTTATATTTCACTGTATAGTATGTTTTAAATAGTATTACCAGTGTTTTGATTGCTGCTTTTAAAGCTTTAGTCCCAGCACTCCGGAGGCAGAGGTAAGCGGATTGCCATGGGTTTGAGGGCACCCTGAGACTCCATAGTGAATTTCAGGTCAGCCTGAGCTAATACAAGAAAGACAAACAAATAAATCATGCTCTAAATGTCTCCTGCCAGCTTTCAATGAATGCTAATAAGATGCTGCTCTTCCTTGTGACATTTCAATGAAACAAGTAAAACACACTGCCCTCTTCTCAAGGATGTTTCCGTTTAGGTCACTTATAACCACTAGTGGCTTAGGAAGGGAAGATCTGTTTTCTAGGTAAATAATTTTTGCTTACAGCTAGATTGAATTTAGAATGTAGTAAAATCTGGATATGTGAGTGCTGCGCTGCTCTTTTTGTCTATAAGAAAACTCTTTTTAGTACTCATATCTTACAGTAAGTAGGCTATGATAGCACTGAAGGGATGTTTGAAGACATGCAATCGGATTTAATGCTTTGTGATAACTTTTTCTGTTAATGAAAGAAAGTTCTTTTTGGCCTTATATCTAGAAGCTTCCATCAAGTTATTTTGTTCAGCAAATATTAAAAAATATAACTTTTTTGATATTTGAATTAGTAAGAATGATTTAATTTTGTGGAGGCTCAGAAATTTTTGTGTGTGTATGTGTTTGGTGTGTATGCATGTTTGTCTATGTCGAGGTGTATGTGGAGACCATAGATTAATATTAATGTCAGGTATCTTCCTCAATCACTATTTTATTGACATAGAGTCTCACACTTGAGCCTAAAGCTTGCTGATTTCAGCTAGTTTAGCTAGCAAGCTAGGATTACAGGCAGCCACCCTTTATTTATTTAGATGGCTGCTGGGGGTCCAAACTCTGAGAACTGCTTTATTCACTGTTCTATCTCCACAGCCCCAGAAAATTTGAATATGCATTTATGAGACAATTTTTTTAGTAGTTTTCAAGGAGATTAGCCTCTGTTTAGGTCAACGAGAGATGCTGGCTCAAAATGAGAAGGCAAGGATTGAACTGACTTCCATACATGTACCATGACATGCAAGTGCCCATACTCACACATGCATGCGCAATAAGTAGGTAAAAATTTGTACCAAATCTTTAGTCCTTGTTTACTTTCCAGTTTTAATGGTGATAAAGTAGATGTCAGGAATCGCCAGATGTTTTGATAGCTTGCATTCTTAAATATTTGTGT
The DNA here is from genome assembly GCA_004024765.1 of Zapus hudsonius. NCBI lineage: Eukaryota > Metazoa > Chordata > Mammalia > Rodentia > Dipodidae > Zapus > Zapus hudsonius. Next base: position 46,101 of record PVHP010009507.1, on the reverse strand, counting down.
TACACATTGTTGTTAACATGTATTTTCTGGGTATGCTTCTGCTAATGTTGCCTGAAGAATTAAATGTACACAAGCATTCTAAAAAGTAATTATATTTCTGAGCATAACACAGGTTAACTAAAAGGTACTTAAAGTAAAATGAACATTTCAGTTATCATCTCATAGTGATATTTTTGCTTTCAAAAATTAGTTGAAATGAAATGTAACTTACAAAAAAATTGTGTAAAAAGTGGTTTGACAGCTGAGGTGACTTAAAACACCTTAAAGCAGAAATTCAGAGGATGCAGAGAGGTTATAGCTAAAGGAGATTTATACCTACCAAGTGCCAGGGAACATTGCAGAAGGAGTAGAAAGATTCTAACAGCCACAGGTTAGGAAAGTGAATCCTGAGGAGATATTGTCCATTGCACTGAGATTGGCCGGATGCAACTGACCCTGACCCGATGCATTCATGCCCCCACAATGAATACCAACAACCCCACTGAGGAGGACCTTCAGTGGAATGGGGCTGTGGGAGAGGGGATATAAGAGTATAACTTGATGGGAATATGACCAATATGTAAATTTCATAATAATAAAATAATTATTTTGAACAAAGTGGTCTGACAGTATTACTATTAATTAGTCTTCTATCATTCAAAAATATTTATTTGAGAGAGAGAGAAAGAGAGAGAGAGAGATTGAGACTGAATGTTTATATGCCAGGACTTCCTGCCTCTGCAAATAAACTCCAGATCCTTGTGTCACTTTATGTATTTGGCTTCACAATACTAGGGAATTTGAACCCAGGCTGATAATTTTTTCAAGCAACTGCTTTTAACCACTGAACCATCTTTCCAGCTCTTAGCATTTGAAAATAATATTTTTCTTTATTTATGAGGCCTCTTCCCATTTAAATGAACTCTGGACATATGTGCTACTTTGTATATCTGGCCTTACATGGGTACAGGGAAATTGAACCCAGGTCGGCAGGCTATGCAAACAAGTGCCTTCCTTTAACATCTTTAAACAGCCCCAATATGTAGTATTAAAAAAAATGGTAAGACAGGGCTGGAGATGTAACCCTGGTTATAGTGCATACATGGCATGTGTGAGACCCTGGATCTCATCCCCAGCACTTTAGAGAGAGAGAGAGAGAAAAAAAAAGATAACATTCTATTTAAACCTTTTATAATACTTCCTGCTTACTTGAAGACTTAAAATATAAAGCTATTTCATAGAAATAAAATTATACATAGGATAACATAAAATTTATATGACTATAAATTTAGTGCATTAACTTTTTTACTCTCCTCTTGCTTGCAGCATTTTCAGTTAGCTCTGGTTGACTGTAATCTCTGCACTTTGTCCAATGCTGAAAGTAAGTATTAAACACCGAAGCTTGCTATATGTATTCAGATCACTTTATTGCAAGTACTAAACCATAATAATTGTCAGTGATAAATTGTGTAGTTTATTTCTTCTAGAATTGTTGAATGTAACTATATGTTGCTATAGATACCTGTACACCCAGAACATGTGAGATCAGATATTGTGATCAGCATGTGGGTAAAATAATTAAGTGGGTTGTTGAAGTAAAATTATCTATTCAAATGAACAAGATCTTTTTTATTTGTATATTTATTTTGTTGATGACTTTTAGAGGAATTACAAATTGTGTTTGTTAGTCATTTAGGAGAAATGATTATACAAAGATATTTGGGTGGTAGCCCAACAATTCTGTGTGGCACTAAAATAATTGGTAATTATTAAATACTTCACTATAGTTTGACATGTCGTGTACAAAGTTCTAGATAACATTTTTTCAATTAGTTTAAGATGAAGGCTTTTATGAAGTGTGCTCTGATAGAATGGTTTTCTTCAAACAATTTTTTATTATCATATGTATATTTTTTCAAAAGCTGATTGCCTTTATCAGCACATATATTTTGGTGTATTCATTTAACGTACTTTAATGTAGCAAGCCAATAATTCAATAATAGTTTTTTGATTCAGTCTAGACTCCTGAATGCCTGAACTAAAGGCGTGTACCACCACTCCTGGCTGAAAACCATATCTGTAGGAGAAATCCTTTAGTCACAGTTTATGTTTTGAAAAGTAGAATTATGGTGATAGACTTTTCATTATAAGATTGCCCTGGCTGGAGAGATAGCTCAGCGGTTAAGGCACTTGCCTCCAGTGCCTAAGGCCCCGAGTTCAATTCCCCAGGACCCACATAAGCCAGCCTCACAAAGTGGTGGTCCTGGTGCGCTCTCTCTCTCTCTCTCTCTCTCTCTCTCTCTCTCTCTCTCTGTTTGAAAATGAATAAATTAAATATATTTTAAAAAAAGATTGCCCTGAAATAAAACAATTCCCTTGTTAAAATTTGTAAAATTTTTATTAATTCTAAAAATGTTTCAGGAAGCTAGGGAGGTGGCTTAGCATGTAAGAGGACTTGATGCAAGCACGAAGGCTGAGGGTGCCTGAATTTCTCCAGTCCTTTGGTAACCAGCTAGACATAGCCACATGCTTGAGGAGTAGAGACCAGAGAAATTACTGGGGCTCATGAAAACCTGAACCTCCCCATTCAGAGATAGACTTGGTCTAGGAAATAACACAGTGAGCAATAGAGGAGGATGTTCTCCTGGCCTCTAGGCATGTTCATCTGCACTCACACACCCCACCTCACTACACATGCAAAACAAAATACTAGTTTGTGAATAAAGTTTCATTTCAGGACCTTTTATGGTAATACTTGTTAGAAATCATCACCTCACTTTAGACTTGCCAAGTGAAACTTTTTAGTTGTTCAGTTTTGTTCTAATTGGCAGAGGACTTTTAAGAATTTAAATATGATGCTTTTCTCATCACAAAAGTTTTCATTGGATTTAATATTTCATATGATTACATGGTTCTTTTCGTGGGACTTAGTACTGGGCCTAGAGCAAATTTGGGGTGGTAGTAGAACACCAGCTAGTTGTTGATCTTGTTTTGTTTTGTTTTTCCCCATGCTACCTTCTCAGCAGAATGAAAACATTAAATAGCATAGTCTTTTCATTTCTTCCTCATCGTCTTAATCTGTCATGATCTCCCTTTGATGTAGTCAGGTGAGGCTTGATTTAGAACTCTTCATTTGCAGTGGAACCAGAAGTGAGGGGAAGAAAAGCCCTTAATATCTTCTGTATAACTTCAGTTATAATTTTTGTGTTTTCACTCCAAAGATATTTTAATTTTGACATATCTGATATTTAATTTAAAAAGATTTAGTACTTTGGATCTAAAATTTTCATTTTAAAGTGCTTTAAATACTTTGTGTGCTTTTCTAGCTTGTGTGACAAATGGCTCACAGTTATTTAGCTTACCAATAATGCCTAAATGTTGATCTAGGGAATAGGCACAAGAAACTCTCATAAAAGTGAATAAAATGGCAAACGTCTAGGTCTTGCCCAAGGAATCTGACTCATAATCTTAGTAACCCATATTGATAGCAAGCCTTTCAGCTTTAAAAAAAATTTATTTAGTTTTTTGCAAGGAGACAGAATAAATTATCAAATGAATGAATATGGGCATGCCAGGGCCACTAGCTGCTGCAAAGGAACTCCAGGTGCATGTGCCGCTTTTTTGCCTTTGGCTTTACGTGAGTACTGGGGTATGGAACCTGTGTTTTTAGGCTCATCAGGCAAGTGCCTTAACTGCTGAACTGTCTCTCCAGCCCCCATTCCAGTTTTGAGGAGAGCTTTGGGTCTTGTTTTTAAAATCCACACAAACTTTTTTCATGTAATTTTGAAAGGCTCCCAGACTTTTTGAAATTCAACTATGAAATCTAGATAACCAGAACATAAAAAGACAAGAATTTTCAAGAATGAAAATCACAGTATTTAAATAGCCAGTATCCAGTTTTCATTCCTGGCTCATTTATTGAATAATTCATATACTGATGGTATAGTGTCAGGATAAACTGGAAATAAAAGTTGAAATGTTGTGTTTTTATGTTATTTTGAACACATACATGGTAATCCTGACTTTGTCCATTGCTTGCTTGCCAATTGTTTTGACCTTTTTTTACTTTTTTAGATCATGAAATTTGTCTAATTCTAAATCACTAAAAAATAAAATCATCTCATTTCTGCCGATAATCATCATCCTAGTGTATGACTTCTTAGTAAATGTTGTTTATAGGTAATATGATATAGGAAAATATCTCATGGCTTTTAAAAATACATTTTATATTAAATATTTCCATTTAAATATTTATATTAACCATTTTTTACTTGTAACTCAATTTTAAGTAATGTTTTGAAATGTATATAAAGTATAAATGTTTTCTTTATTAATAATACCATTTTTAACATTGTAAGATTAACTTTGTAAGATATATTATACTATCTTGTTATAGCTATTAATGTTAATTACACTGAAAAAATTTTATTTGATAATGGCCAACAATACTACATATGATTTCTTACTTTATTCTTTACTATACTGTTTGTGTTTTCTTTTAGCTAAAAGCAAATCATAGTCATGTATCTTTGACACTTAAATTTATATAGCGTAGTCTGTTATTGTATTATATTTTGTTCTTCTTACCTAATTTACCTCAAACCTTGCTGTGTTGATACTGATCTTTTTTGTTGTTTTCTGTCATCCTTTGCAGTTCAGTTTCACATTGCTCACTTATATGAAACCCAGGTAAGTATTTTGATTTATCTAACTTAAAAAAAAGATATCACTTTCAGCCAGGTATGGTGGCTCACATCTTTAATCCCAGCACTCGGGCAGCTGTGGTAGGAGGATTGCTGTGAGTTGGAGACCAGCCTGAGATATAGAGTGAGTTTTGGGTTAGCTTAGGCTAGAGTAAGACCATACCACGAAAAAACAATATGTGTGTGTGATCGCTTTTCATATTGAAATGAATTAAATATATGCAAATAATTTAATGAAATTTTGAACATTACCTTTTAAGTAAGATTTAAGTTTGGTCAAAATGTAGTTTATTCTTGCTATATACAAAGAAGTTTCCTTTATGTCTTGCAATATTTAAGATTTACTCAAATTACAATATTTAAGATTTCTATTGTGATTCATAGTGCTTCATTTTCTTTTCAACTTGTTACAGGTCGTTATTAGGACCTTGCTGTTGCTTTTTAAGTGGTTTTGTTCATCAATCACCTCTTGATGTTATTTCCATTAAAAATTCTGTAACTACTTCACATGACTATTAGGAATAAGCAACATTATGGATAATGAGAGCTAGATTTGTCATTGTCATAACTTTCAGTTGTTGGGGGGAAGGCCTGGTTGAACTGTAGTGTTAATTGCAATTGAAGAGATCTTTGTGAATTTATAGCCATTATGGATATGAGAGTTGGATAGAAATACATTTGAGAGTGTTGTATATGCACATATGCATTCATAAGTATATTTCCTAGCTTCATTTGTTGGGAGGCCTAGAAACAATTACTTTCCTCAGCACCATGAATAGACTGCCATTTAGTTTTCTTTGCTTCTAAATCTATTTTTTAAAATTTTATTTATTGAATACCAGGACTTCTTGATGCTATGAACAAACACCATATGCTTTCTCTTTGTGTGTGTGTGTGTGTTCAGCTTACATGAGTGGCTTGGGAATTGAACCTAGGCCTTTAACAAGAGCCTTGAACCATTCAGCTATCACCCTGGCCCCTCTAATACCATTCTCTAAGAAAAGAAACAAGTAATTCTTAGGAAGAAGACAGGGGAACTGCAACTTGAGCTCTAGGATATTTTTGTGTTATCCAAAAATGAGGAAATTTGCAGAGAGTAAATAATTATAAAAACATGTCAAAGGACACAGGAGTATACTTTACAGATTGGGATTCCAAATCACAAGTTTCAAGTCAAATAATTACTGTAATAGAACATAAGGTACAGAATAAAATGTTTTCATATAGATTTAACTAATTGAGTAAATAAATGGAGAGAAATGGATACCTGTCATAGTTTCAATAAATACATGAGAAATGATGAGTACTTGCTTTTCCAAGTTTCAAAGTAATGAAAGTCTTTCTACATGTCAGAGTAATGAAAGTCAAAGACCTGAGGATATATTTCATATTGGAAGAAAGAAACTCCACTCAGAATAGGATCTAGGATAGGATCCTGGATCAGAAAGAGAATAATAGTGGGCCTATTGATGAAAAGAACACGTTTCTGTAGTTTAATTGATATTATTTCACTAGCGTTATTCTGCCAGTCTTTAATTCATATATTTTGAAGTCATGCCCTCCCATCAGTCCTTTTTAATTATGAAATATTCTTTTTTAAATTTCTGGTAATACTTTGTCTTGAAGTCTTTGTTAATCTGCTAATAACTTATTCACTTTAGCTTTTTTATTTTTAGTTGTCTTATATTTAGGTATCATTTAATCTGGTATTTTCAAATACAATTAGTTTTTGCTGATTTTCATCTCTACCTTCTATCTGTTCTCTTCTTGCAATTCTTCCCCTATAATATTCCTTCCTGTTTACATATATTTTTATGAAGTGCTTTTTTTAAGATTTAAATTTGAGCACATTGCTTGAAATTGTTCATTGTCTTACAAAATAGTTATCTTTAACTGATTTAAGATGGTTTTTGTGAAGTCTCTGACTTTTCTGCCTGACTGCTAACATTCTAAGCATGCATACTATAGTAGTCAGCCACAGGCGACTGGGATGAATCTCCAAACCAGGCACAGTTTTGGGAGGAAAATAATTATTATATTAACAGATTCAGGAGAAGTTTAATAATGAAGAAAAAGGCTGCCCCCCTTTCACAGGTCCAAGCAGAGAGAAAAACCCATCCAACATCTCTAACCAGCAACTCAAACAAGCACAATCTAACTACCAAACAGCAGTAGCTCCAGACTTGAGCTTGGACTGCTCTTTGCACCCCAGAATCACCTTCAGGCTGGAGCCTAGAATCCAGCCTAGATGACACTTCCTCCAACCAGCCAGCTGGAGAAAAACATTTATACTTTTGAATCTATTGGGGGAAATCCATTCAAACCACCACATTTACATTCTTCTATTACTGTACACAACATGTATTTTGTTTTTCTGCCTGTGTTCACTATATTATAGAGCCTACCATTCCTATTAAGTGTTATACGTACAACAGTTTTTTTTATTGTTGAAAGAAATGAAATTGAGTACTCGTATCGTTTAGTAACTGCCTACATAACTTTTTAAGACATTTAATGAGTTGAATAATAGAATAAAATTCACTTAATAAATACTGTTAATTTCAATGGGAAATCTTCTAAAATCTCCTATATTTTGAAATAATGTATTATATAGTATAGTTCTTAAGTTGTTTCTAAAGGTCTTTTATTGATCTAACTTGACACTTAACAGAACAAACTTATAGATGGAAAGATTGGACATTACCTCATATTTTATGTCAGTTGACTTATTGATGTCAAATCATAGTGTGGGTTATTTGCCTGTGGTTTACATGGCTAGCTTGGTATTTCTGTACTGATTTTTGAAGAGAAAAATTTTGCTCAGGCTGTACTATTCTGCAAGTAGTAATATGAATGAAGGTGACTTCAAACCATTGTTCTACCAAGTAGATTTTAAAGATAATATTTACAAGAATTCTTTTGCTGGCCTTCCTTTTGCCTAGAAGGAGTTGTCTTAATTAAGCTTTATGACTGTATTGATAGTGGCTTGTAGTTTATCAACACTTTTGAAATAAAGTTTAGATTATTTATGTTATTTTATAAGTTGAAATGATTTTGGCTATTGAGAATTGGCAGATTTTTCAAAGGTCGTATTTTAATGCTATTTTGATACAGTGGATGTTTATTGGTGTTACATATATAAATAAAGATATAAATAAATTATACATAATACATATAGATACATATAAATAATGATACATAAATGATGGTGGAACATCATTTATTTAGTTTTCTAGTGTTAAAAGGAATTATTCAGTAAAGGAATCAATACTTTTTCATTTTAACAATTTATTTGTAAAGCATAAATACCATGTAATTCTTAATATACCATGTAATTCTTAATATATAGAATAGTTGTTTAATGATTGTTGTATATTTATTTTTTCTGCTCTTTAGAGGAAGTATCATTCTGCAAAGGAAGCTTATGAACAACTTTTACAGACAGAAAACCTTTCTGCACAAGTAAAAGCAACTGTTTTACAACAGTTAGGTATGTAATATTTTATAGTATATTGACATGGATTTTTTGGTAGGTTTTTGGAGTTAATAAAATTAATCTGAATCCATCATTTCTGCTTTCTGCCAAATATGTTTTATCTTAGAGTCTAAGTATTATTCTTTGTTACAGATGGTCCTTTTAAAAACACTCAAATTTTTCTCTAGTCTTTAATCCATGAGTGAGGAGGATTGACTACTTTCTCTGTGCTACACACATGCTTAATGAAGTTAATTTGCCTAAATTCACATAGGTGTTGCTGAACTTCTTTTCATAGCTTTATTGATATTAGTAACTAAGCGGCTTGGAGATGGCTCACTGGTTACAGATGTTTAATTGCAAAACGTTCTGGCCTGGGTTCAATTCCTCAGCCACCCACATTCAGTAGGGTGAACATTCACTTATAGCAGCAAGAGACCCTGGCACAAACACACACAAGTAAATTTTAAAAAATATTAATAACTAAGCTGGGCGTGGTGATACATGCCTTTAATCCCAGTACTTGGGAGGCAGAGATAGGAGGATTGCCGTGAGTGTATCACACTACAGTTTTATAAGCATGGGGTTCTATTTTGATTTTCAATTTGAATAAATCTCTCCGTTTTAATCTGAATTATCACTATTGCCAACAAGATAGTGAAGAAGCTCCTCAACACTTATTTTGTTGCCTCATTGCTAAGTCTTATTTGTTTTCTGTGTTTCATATTTGAGTTCTCTTTTCAGTTTTGTTTGGTTTTGATCTGGGAAAATCATTTATTAGTTTTTGACCCAAATCAAGTGTGGATATTTTCCATGGTTACTTTTTACATAATTTAAAAGTCATTTAAACTTAGATTTATTAATATATTACTTATATATTATTTTCTATAAGGAACACACAGCCTTCATATGGAATCTTTGTTTTAAGGTTTTAACTTATTTATTAGAATTCTCCCTTAAGTATTATGAAGTTAAAAAATACTTTTAATGAGTCATATGGTATTTGAGTAATGTATCTTTAAATTTAAACATGCTATGCAAGTAGGAAAAGTTAAATGTGATGCTTTATTAAATGCTCTTTCAGCTAATATTTCAACATGAACTTTTAAAAATCTGTACTAGAATTTTTGAAGTTTTAGTATATTTTATCATCATAGAAGACTTAGTATCTAAAATACAAATCTTAGCCAGGTGTGGTGGTGCACGCCTTTAATCCCAGCACTCGGGAGGCAGGGGTAGGAGGATCACCATGAATTCAAGGCCACCCTGAGACTACATAGTGAATTCTAGGTTAGCCTGGGCTAGAGCGAGACCCTACCTCAAAAACAACAAAAAAAATCTTTTCAAATTATGATATAGATTAGAATAGCTGTGTTATTGTTTATGAATCAAACCATCTGATCTCTGTCAGTGGCTTATTTAATTGTCAGTGTACAATAGTTAACTTCTTATGATTTTGAATAGAAAACTATTTCCTGTAATTATGTCTCATTCATGCTAATTTTATTGTACCCTTTTGAACCTCTTACTGTAGCTCTTGTTCTTAGTTGTAATAGTTGAAGAGACATCGAGAGGACAGGTGAATAAATGCGTGATTTGAATTATACTTTCATAAAATGTAACTGAATCTCCCCTTTAAAATTTTATTTTTTTGACAATTTCATTCATATATATATATATATGTGTGTGTGTGTGTGTGTGTATATATATATATATATATATATATATATATATATATATATATATATATATATATATATATAGTATTTTCATTATACTCAGACTCAGCTCCCACTACCTACTCCTATCTACCTTTCCCACATCTGCTGAAATCCCTCTTTTTTTCAACCAGCACCCCTCCCTCTTTCATAACTATATATGTGTGTCTGTGTTTGTATGTGCCCCACTGAGTTTAATTAAGGTTGCTTACATGAGTATAGGTAAGAGGTTATCATCTGGGCAACTTAACCTTGTCTAGACTATTGAAGAATATGGCTTTCTCCAGCAACCATCAGCTGCCAATAGCTTCTTGGGGCCCCTCCCCAATTCATGATGAAACGCCAACAGGCTTGAGCTTATAGGAAACCACAGTTGTTAAGAGTTCATGCATGCAACACCCATGCCATGTCAAGATGACAACATTCTATAGCACTTCTTCCTATCTACCTACTCTTATATTCCTCCCTCCTTCCTTCCACAATGTTCTCTAAGCCTTGGAGGAAGTGGTATAGATATCCTATTTAGAACTGAGCACTTGCTCATCACTTACTTTCAACACTTTGAAAAGTGTCTCTGCATCAAATTCCATCCACATACAAACAAACTTCTCTGATCAAGGTTGGGAGAACAGCATTTGTCTATGGATATGAACACAGGTATTTATAAGGAAGTTTGTAAATGTGTCTATTTAGGAAGATGATGGTGGTAAGTCCCCCATTAGGACTTATGACCTCCTTAAACATGGACTTGTGACACAGTTTTCTATAAGAGCCATCGAATTTCCTCCTTTGTAGCGTGCCTCATAATCAGAAAATGGTTGGTTACCCCTCATGCCATACACATAAGGTGGTCAGATGTGTAGCACGCAATGTCTATAGCTGGGCATGACTGTTGATTTGTTTCCTAATAGGTTGTATAGCAAATTCCAGAACCAGGAAAGCTAGCTAGCATGTGGAGACTTCAGTTTAGATTCAGCTTCATTTATCGATGTTGTGCAACTGAAACTGGTGTCATGCAATAGCAGTAGCCTCTATTATGTTGAAGGCGCCTGGGGGGGTGGTCCCTGACCAACAACACATAGGCAGATATCCAGCACATGGAATTTTGTTTCATAACACAAGCAGCAGTATTATCTGCACGTGAAGAGTACCCTTGTTAATTTTCCTTTTTAAAAATTGTGTTTGAATTAGTTTATGTAGTAGTTCTATATGGCTTTTAAAAATGTGTGTGTGTATGTGTATGCACGCACACGTGCATGTGCACTTTTTTGAGACAAGGTCTTTTGCCAGTGCAAACTAGGCACATCTAGATCACAGATGCACACACCATTTTGGCTCCAGTTTTAGATAGGGTCTGGGTAGGATCAACTTGGGTCCATAGGCTTTGTAAACATGAACCTTCAAATGCTGTGCCATCTCTCCAGCCCCTATATGGCTTTTTTATACATCCTTAATTTTTGGTTACCCCTAATCCTTCTCTTTCCCATTCCTGCTTAAATCTTCCTACCCCCAGTATTTCTCCTCATGTACTTATATAACACACATGTTTACTATCCTTAAGCCCTGCCCACATGGACCCTTTCAAGGCTACCCTGAGACTACATAGTAGGTCAGCCTGGGCTAGAGCAGTACCTTAAAAAAGAAAAACTAATAAAACAAAAAAGGGGTTATGACTTGACAATCCCCTTCTACCACCCAACTTTGTTCTTCCCATCTACCTCCAACTAACTTTTTTTTTTTGGATTTTCGAGGTAGGGTCTCACTCTAGACCCGACTGACTTGGAATTCACTGTGTCGTCTCAGGGTGGCCTTGAACTCATGTTGATCCTCCTACCTCTGCCTCCTGAGTGCTGGGATTAAAGGTGTGCGCCCCCACGCCCAGCTCCAACTAGCTTTTTATTAACCTTTTCATTATCCATGAAAACATGTTAACGAGGCCAATGTTACACAGATCTTTTGCAGGTAACGGCAATTTCTGTAAGGTGATGAATGTAACTGGTAGTTTGTGTCTGGAAGACAACATTCCAAAGCATTCTTAACATTCTTACATTGTTCCCTTCACCTTTTCCACAAAGATCTTTGAGCTTCAGAGAGGGTGATAAGAGATGGTCTTATTTAGAGCTGGGCACTCAACCTTCACGTTTTCTCAAGACTTTAAGTTTTGAGTCTCTCCAGCAGTCCCTCCATCTGAAAAGAGAAGCTTCTCTGGCCATATTTGAGAGGAATATTAATAAATAGGCATAGATATAAATATTCTGAGTATGTTTTATGTGTGTAATGTACCCATTGAGCCAAACAGCAGTAGTAGCTTCCCCCCGCTACAGTTTATGACATGCCCAAACAAGTTTTTGACTAGATTTTCAGTAACAGGCATGAATTCCCATCCATGCAGCAGGCTTTAAATCCTCTTTCCCACACCCAACCAGCATTTATTCTGCAACATTTGGATGGAATGTTCTCTAGAAGTGTGCTTGGTCCATTTGTTCTATATTCTCATTTAATCCACATGCTTCACTTTTAGTTTTTTATTTATTTTTATTTATTTTTTGCCAGGATGATCTTTCAGTTGGTGAGAGTGAGATATTGAAGTCACCCACTACTATTGTGACTGGGTTAATCTGTGACTTTGCATCTAGCAGTGTTTAATGAAATTAGGTATACCTGTGTTCGCTGCATCTAATGCTTAGATTTGTAATTACCACTAATTGCATTGTTTCCTTAATCAGTAAGTATAAAGCGACCTTTGTCTCTTCTGACTAATGTTGGTTTGAAGACTATCTTGTCAGTTATTAGCAACACCTGCTTGTTTTCTAGACCCATTGTTTGAAATACCAGTTTCAATACTTTCACTCTAAGATAATTGTCTTTTATGGTAAGGTAAATTTCTTGGAGGTGACAGACAAAAGGATCCTGCCCTTTAACCCATTCTGATAGTCTATCTTTTGAGTGGGGAATTGAGACCATTAATAGGTTCATTATTGAAATGTATTTGTTAATTCCTATCATTCTTGTTGGTTTTATAGGTCTTGATGTTTTTCCATTCCTCTGTTGTATTAACTGTTATACTAGCACTGTTCATTCATTCTTGTTCCCTCATGTATATGCTTTGCCTTTTCTTTAGTATGAAGGATTCCTGCAAATATTTTCTGTAGAGCTGGCTTAGTGGTCATGTAAATCTTTAGCCTGTTTTTTTTTCTCCTTCAATTATGATAGATAGCTTTGGTGAATATAGAAGTCTAGGTTGGCAGTTTCTGTCACAACTTGAAATGTATCATTCCAAGCTCTTCTGCATTTGATTATTTTTTTGGACTTGCCTTTGGTGGTGATTAGGTACTTCTAACTGCTTTCAATATATTTCCTTTGGTTTTTGTATTTAGTAAATTTCATTAATTATAATATGATTAGGAGAGGTACGTTTCTGTTCTGTTTTATAAATGTATCTATCTGTAATGGCATCTCTTTACCTAATTCTGGGAAAATTTCTTCTGCGATTTTGTTGAAAATACTTACATTGCCATTAGATTGAAATTCTTTTGTGCCCAGAATGCTCACGTCTGATCTTTTCATAGTGTTTTGAGTATGTTGAAATTCCTACTCATACCTTCTTACTAGTTTATCTTCTGCTTGATGAAATGTTCTAAATCCTTCACCTTCCTCTCTTTGAGCTCAGATATTCTCTTGTCTCCTTAATCCATCTTATTGGCAAAGCTTTCTATAGCTATTTTTAAAATTTTGACATACTATGGTTTTGATTTCCAATATGTCAGATTTAGTTGTCTTCAGTATTTCCATTTCCTTACTCATATTGCATTGACCTCCTTATTTCACTTAGATGCTTTCCTGCGTTCTCTTGGAATTCCCTCAGGAGTTTTTCTTTGATTCCTTTGATTTTCTTCTAACACATTTATAATCCTTCTTTTGAATTCTCTAGCATTTTCTATAACTCAGTCTCACTATGGTTTTTTAGTGTGGGATTTATAATTTTTAGAAGAGTTAATGCTGCTTTAATTTTTATTGTTTTTAATTTTTGCATCTTGGGTCATTTCATTGCTTGGATTTTCTGTTTATTTTTTCAGCTGTATTCTCAGATGTGTAAGTCAGAAGTCATGTCTTCAAAGTGCTAGGTGTGACCTCTATGTTACTTCCAAAGAAGAATGGTAACAAGAGGAGTGATTCTAGCTGGTAGATATTCCTGCTGTTATTATCCTTGTAGGGAATTAACAGGTCCTTTTGACTCAATAATTGCTAGAGGGTAAAGAAGCAAATATGAAGTATGCTAGAGTTTTGATTTCTTAGAAGTGGCCAGAATATAGGAGTAGTGTTAACTTTGAAAAAGATGGAGGTGGCTCAATTACCTCAGAAAGGATAGTAGGGATGTTTTTATGTTCCATAAATTTCTAGAGGTTGAGGTTGAGGATATGGAAGCTTGTAGTTATGAAGCATAAAGATGGAGGGATAAGGATGAGAAAATGTGGAGAAGACATTGGAAAGAGAGGGAAAATATATGAGTTGTGCATGGTAAGAGTAACAGAGAGATTCTAATAGTAGGCTGGATAGAGAAAGATACAGAACAAGTCTAAATTTCAACTGATGAATACACAAACAAACAAGAAATATATAGGCACAAATGAAGAGTCAAAAGAAAAAAAAAAGGTACTATGTGGAGGCTCACACACCTTCAATTATCAGCACTTGAGAGTCCAAGGTAGGAGGATTGCCATGAGATATCAAAAATGATAAACCAAAAAAAAAAAGATAAACCATAATCTTTGGGGTTTGGGAAATTGCTCACTTAAAAGCTCTTGTAAAGCCTGGTGGCCTAGTTTCATTTTCCCAGTACCCACATAAAGCCAGGTGCACAAAGTGGCACTTGCATCTGGATATTATTTTCAGTGGCAAGAGACCCTGGTCCACCCATACTCTTCCTTTGTCTTTCTCAAATTAATGTAATAAATAATAGCAATAATAATGTGAACTTTAACATTCAAGTGATTTTAAAAGGGCAGGGTAAGAGTTTTGAATTCTTTTCCTCCCAGGATCTTTTATTTATTTATTTATTTTGGGAAGGAGCAGGGGGAGGAGAGGAAACTGCCCCAATATAGAAGGTGCAATTAGCACTTCCAGTTCAAACCTATAGACCCATATTTGGAGAATATGTTAACCCAGTGTAAATCAGCTCAGTTACATTTGTGGTGAGTTTCTTTCTCACCTGCAATAGTTTTGAAGTCATGCCTGGTTGATGTCCTGTGGGTTTATCCTAGCTGTCTGGCCATAGTGTTTTTCTTTATCCTTCTGTTACGACAGATAGTTTTGCTGGGCATTATAGTCTAGGTTGGCATCTGTGGTCTCTCTGAACTTGAAATATATCTGAATCTGGCTTTTAGAGTTTCCCTTGAAAAATCAACTCGTATTTGATAGATCTGTCTTGGTCTTTCTCTCTGCTCTGTATATTTGTTGTTGTTGTTTTTAAACTATATTGCCTGTCCATATCTTATTCTATATGCCTCTTGTACCTGGTTGGGCATCTTTGCGTGGATTTGGAATATTTCCTTCCATTGTCATCTTAGTGAACAAATTGTTTATGCCTCTGGCATGGACTACTTTTCCTTCTATGCCTGCAATTTGTAGATTTCATCTTTAATGGTACCCCAAAGATTTCTCATGTTCCATTCACACTTTAAAAATAATTCAATGCCTTTGCCTTCATTCCCCAATACTGTTTTTCCCCCTCCCTCAGGCTTGATTCTATTGGTGATGCTTTATACCAAGTTTTTCACATTAGCTTTTTTCTTCAACATTTTTCTTTATTTAATTTTACTTTCCTATCCTGAATTGACCTCCTTATTTCATGCAACTGTTTGTTCTTTTTTATTTCATTCAGGAATTTATTTGTATCTTATAGAAATTTTTATAAGCATCTTTTAAATTGTCAGGAATTTTCCTCTAAGTTTTCTCATTGGGTTCATTACTGTGGCTTTGGTAATTTTTGGCAGAGACCTCATTTTTTCTGTTACTTGTAATTTTGCATTTGAACTTGTGCATCTAGTTCATTTAATGGTTGAGCCTTAATGGAGCCTCAAAGGGTTCAGGGTGTGTTTGGAGCAGTGAGTGATGTTCTATCAGATTAACAGGTCTTGATTCACTGTGATACTCTAGGTGCTGATTCTTCCGTGAGGTATGTGAAGTGTTTTGACTAGGGCAGTACATAGCCTCTGCTCACATAAGGGGGATCCACACAACTTGGTGACAGTTAGGCTCTCACTTCAGGATCTGGGATCCTAGTTATGTATGGGAACATGGATCATGGACAGGGTTTCATGGAGGCTCCTAACCTCAATGTTTGATGCTAAGACATAAGTGTTGGGAGCTGGCCTCAGAGTCAGGGGAATGATTCTTGAACACCAGACCTCAGGATTTGGAAAAGTTTGCAGTTGTAGGTGTGCAATTACACCAGGGTACCTGACCTAGGTGGTCCTAGGCCCACAGTGTGTTGCTGAGATTAAGAGAGCCGGGGGTGAGGTCTGTTGTGGGTACCTCATCATGTGTTTGAGGCCTAGAACTCAGATTCTAGGCCTTGGCACTGGGTGCAGACAACCTTGGGGCAAGATTTTGCTTTGGGACCTGGGTTCTGGAGCACTTTGTAGGGGCACTGGGTGCAGATACCCTTGAGATAAGATTTTTGTATGTGTACCTGGTTCTGGAGTAATTTATAGGGGCTCAGTGGTGTAGCAAGCCGTGGGTGGTGTATTGCACAGGCGTTTGAACTGGTCTTGTGCATGATGTGCAGATGCAGGGAACCTGGCCTCAATCTACTTAAATTACCTTTCAAAGTACAGCAGTGTAGCAAATGCCAGAAAATAATAGTCTTCATTTGTTATGGATACTAAAAACTGTAAAATTAGAACTAATTTTGATTTAAAATTTAAATAGGATCCACTTAATAAACTTAAGCATATTATTCCTGTTTATCTTAAAATATACTAAGATCTTTAGAATATACTATTTTGTGATTTAATCCTTTTACACATAGTTTTGGTATTTGTCCCATTTGAATATAATTTTCTCATAGACTTACTTGTAAAGGTCTTTTTGCTTTATTGCTTTTATCTTATGGACAGTGAATTTGTTTAGCTAAATGATGTAAGGTGTGCATTTTATATTCCTTGGAAATATTGGGTTAACAGTGTCTTGCAGATTCTTGAAGTGTGTATTTTTATAAGGAATAGTGAATATGACATTTTTATATTCTTTATTTCATGATTTGGACTTTTTCAAACACCAATATGAGAAAATAACTACTACAGTTTCATTATTCATAAGTTTGATTAATAATATACACATGCAGAATTAGCATATTTGATTACTAGTAGATTTCGAACCAAAGTTCTAGTTGTAAGCTTAGTGAAAATATGGATATATTATTTGAGTTATCTATGGTGTATAAATACTGTTAAGTCATTGTCTTATCTTAAATGAAAGTGTTTAATCTCTGACATTACCTCTTCAGAAACAGACTTTCTTATAAGAATTGCAGTTCTAAATGTGTATTCTGCAGTAGATCAATAATGGGTTGACTAAAAAAATGTATTTCTGTTTGTTTTCTCTTTCGTTTTCTTAGAAATAGGAAAACAATTAACTTATGTACATAAATATTTTATACTAATTTACTACAGGTTGGATGCATCACACTGTGGATCTTTTGGGAGATAAAGCTACCAAGGAAAGTTATGCTATTCAGTATCTCCAAAAGTCCTTGGAAGCAGATCCAAATTCTGGTCAGTCCTGGTATTTCCTTGGAAGGTGAGGCTATTTATTTTATTAGATGTATTTATCTATTTAGAGCCAGTATATTCTCTTGCAGTCTAAAATGTTAGTTTATTTTTGTATGTTGAACAACATATTTTATTTTTTGAATACAGTCTAATAAAGATTCCTGAAAGGTACATAAAAATAGAAACTTATATAAACATGGTACTTTCATAGAATAACCCTTTATAAATTACTATTTCTTAAGTTGTTTCTAAAAGATTTTAACAAATGCCAACTTTCCAGTGAATTACTTAACTGCCTTCAATGTGATTTCCAGCCTATATGTCTACTTAATAGAACAAAGAATTTCCTGTCTGCTTAATAATTGTTGGCAACCAGAAGAACCTTGTTCTTTTTTCTTAGAATGGACATAATTGATTTTTTAGTAGATCTCGAATCACATGTACACTCAAAATCCTACAGTAAGAAAGTGGCTACATTATTATCTTATTTGTTATATTGAAAATAGTTTTCTGTTACTTCTTTCTGCTTTTTATACAATGAATGTCTGAATTTTGTTTAGATATTGTTTGAGATATAATATATTCATGTATACGTATCTCACATATTTTTGGACTATCATCATGCTATATATTTTGTTCTCAGTCTATTTTGATGGTCATTTATGGTGGAAAGATCAAATAGCTAGGAGCCAAAAGACATGTAGAGGGGATTGTGTTAAATCAGTGTCTTTTGGGGGCAAGGAGGACTGTTAGGGATTGTTGCTGTCCTTTCATGGACAGAGGATAGGAATACTGTTATACATTCAATTCCCAGGAAAGCTCTCAACAGCAAAGAATGATATGGCTCTACAAGTACCTAGTTTTGGCAGAGATTTTCTCTTTCCTCCCCATTCTTGTAAAATAGTTTCATTCAGATTCTTCTTCAGAGAGTTCACACTTTGTTTTCCTCTTTCATGGGAGCAGTAATGCTATAGTTTTCAGCTTCAGAGATTATTCCACAAAAGTTTTCTTTGCAACTTTATTCTTAGCCACTGAGGTATTCTTAATTTGCTCGTTTGTGAAATTTTGACAGACAATATATACTTTCCTGACTTCACATGGAATATCACAGTCTTGCATATTAGGGGTTCAAGTTGCTCATGTGCTTTAGGATTCAAGATGATTATTTTAGGCATTATTTTTCATCTATTGTATTCTAGGTCTATTCTCTTTTCTGATGTTTACTTAGCCACTTTCACTACTTTTTCATTTGTTGCTTCTAATATAATAATTGTGAGGATGTTTTATGGAATAAATTGTGCTTTTTAATTTGGCGACAATGCTTTATATGTGCATTGTTAGGCCCTGGCATGCATATGGATGTGAGAGGACAATTTTTTGGGCCATTTCTGGCCTTTCTACCTCATTAAAAAAATTGAAAATTAATTTGTGTGTGTGTGAGACAGAGAGACAGACAGACAGACAGAAGGGGGGAGGGAGAGAAGAGTGGAGTGTGGGGAAGAATGGGCATGCCAGGGACTCCTATTACAACAAATTCCAGATGCATGTGGCATATTGTGCATCTGGCTTTACATGGATACTAGGGAATTGAACACGGGCAGTCAGGTTTTGCAAACTAACTCCTCAACCCAGAATTTTCAGTTACATAAGGCTATCTCAGAGAAACATAAGTTTTATAGAGGAAAAGTAGTTGGGCCAGCCATTTCTATTATCTGACAAGCATTCCCTTTCCCTCTGGTTCTTGTCCCTGTTTGATATATTACTGGCCTCTTATAAATTCTTCTTGATAAAACAGTTTTATCGGTACTATGTGAAATTGCCTTCTTTTTCTCAATCACTAAAATTTCTGATTTTGCTCAATCCACAAGTTAGTGATTCCTTCAGCTTTAGTCTTAACCTGTCACATAGGTGTCTTATGTGAGTCTCTCTTCATATAGATAATTCCCCAAATCCTGATTTCCACATAAAGCTATCTTAAATTCTCAAGTTTTCCCCTAGATGTTTCCATCCTACTGTCTTCAGTTTGTGTTAAGATCAGCATATTTGAAACCACAGTCATCACGTTATTCTCCAAATTAGCTTCTCCTCCTTTTCCTTTTGCCTAAAATATCACTTTCTGTATACATACCACCTCTTCTCTCTTAAGTTTTTTTGGTGCTGCTGGTTGAACCCAGGGCCTAATGCATGCTAGCCAAGCATTCCACTACTACTGAGGTATAATTTCTAGTTCCCCTTCTCCCTGCTTCATCAGGTTTTACTAATAAGTTGTTCTGGAATCTTTGGCAGTCAGTCTTGCTTTTGTTTTCTCCCATCATTTGTTCTATCACTTTTGTTACTTTTCCAGTTTTGGTCTTGTTCAATCCAGTGAATGCAGCCATCCCCTTCTTTCCTATGCATACCTTACCTCCCTTTCAGTCTCTACTACACAGTTATAGATCAATATATCTAGATCTATAAACTGCTTTATCATGCCATTACTCTTATTAGGAAAACAAATTGCAGGGCATTTTGTGGATGGAGTAGAAATTCCCTATTGTAACTATGCTGCTTTTAAAAATAAGTGTATTAGAATGTTCAAATCTATTTTATAGTGTGGTTCCCACACTTTTATATTATATGAATCAATAAAATTTCAGAAAGTAACGGCGGAGGATAAAAATAGGGCATTTGGGTAAGTAGAGATGTCAGGTTTGCTTTTTTATTTTGCTTGTTACTATTAGCTAATGTTATTCCAAAATAGAAGCACATTTTAAGACCAAGTACTAGTTTACTGGAAAACTGTGTGTGTGTGTGTGTGTGTGTGTGTGTGTGTGTGTGTGTGTGTGTGTGTGTGTGTGTGTAGAGTGTTTTTTTTTTGTGTAGTTTAATGGCATGTACTGGTTTAAATAATGCACATCTATCTATGCATACCTACATCCCTTACTCTCATCCATTTTTGTCTTTTCCATATCCTGCAGTGGATGGTAGTCTCTTACATTGTATTTGCCATTTGATATGGTATTATGACATTTACAGTATCTTCAGTCCTCAGTTAAATTGTAAGCTTCTTGAAGACAAAGTCAGGTTTTATTTTCTTTTTCCTTTAGTGCCGAGCACTAAGAAGATAATCTCTATATTTGTAATTTCAGCTACTGTTCGTGTGTCTATCAGATGAACAACATTAAGAAAATGGCAGGTCTTTGAAACATTTATCTTTCTATCTTTACTAGTCACAAAATACTGTATTGCACCATATTTTGTACTTTTTTTTGATACTTAGAGTTTATGCTGTATCTATATTTTTATAAATTCAAGAATTAGTGCCTTCTGTTATTTGAGAAAAGAATATTGGAATCTAATCTTATCTTATTTTAACTTATATACAGTAATTTTTTAAAAACAATATACTGACTGTATATGTAATTGAAATCAGATAAGCAGAGAGCTGGGTATGGTGATGCACACTTTTAATCCTAGTACTTAGGAGGCTGAAGTAGGTGGATCTTGGTGAGTTTGAGGCCAGCATGGGCTGCATAGTGAATCCCAGATCAACATGGGTTAGAGTGAGATCCTGCCTCAAATAAATAAATACATGCACACATAACATTCATGCACATATACATACCGAGAGAGAACGATATATAATCAGAGTGGGGAGGGGCTGTGTTCAACATTCAGTGTTATAATATGGGATTGATAGGCCTATACTTTTATAATTCATTAACTTTAACATCCCTAAGAAAGACTAATATAGATTATTGAATTGCTAGTTATCATGTACTTTGTAATTTCCTTGTATATACATACATACATGCACATAAATACATTACCTTTTTAGATTTAAAAAGCCACTTTATAACATAGCCATTCTTTTTATAAATCATTTAAACTATTTTTAGTATTAATGGAAGTTTCTTGATTTCCCTTCCCCCCTTCTCAGGTGCTATTCAAGTATTGGGAAAGTTCAGGATGCCTTTATATCTTACAGGCAATCTATTGATAAATCAGAAGCAAGTGCAGATACATGGTGTTCAATAGGGTAAGATTCTGTGTAAAATAAATGGTAATTGATATGCAAAGATGGTTATATCACATAGAATGTACTTTGTAGTTTAAAATCATGTTATGAAACTAAGCAGTTCTTAGTTGATTTAGTTCTTAATTTCTCTTTCTAGTGTGCTATATCAACAGCAAAATCAGCCCATGGATGCTTTACAGGCCTATATTTGTGCTGTACAATTGGACCATGGCCATGCTGCAGCCTGGATGGATCTAGGCACTCTCTATGAATCCTGCAACCAGCCCCAGGATGCCATTAAATGCTATTTAAATGCAACTAGAAGCAAAACTTGTAGTAATACCTCTGCACTTGCAGCACGGATTAAGTATTTACAGGTAAAAATTTTAAATAGCAATGTTTTAATGCCATATATTTCCCCAGAACATTCAGGCAGGAGGTGGGTGGCTGGAAAGTTTGTCTAGTTGTCTTTGGATGTCTATAATTTGTTTCCATATTTTGTAAACATACCATAGCTTGTAATATTATTTTACTTTTCATTTTAAGTAAGATATGCAGTATTTGAAAAATGCTCTTTTGCACATTTACGCTGTTGATGCATATTAATTTACATAATTTTTTTCAATGTATTGTCTACATTTTTAAGTTGTCATAGCATTTTAAATAAAAGAACACAAACACTGTCTTTCACTCTTGCTCAGAGTTTCTTGAGAAGACAGCTAATGAGAACTCTGTAAACAGAGCTTAGCTTTAGTTCTCACAAAGGTCTATATTCTGGTTACCCTCTTTATACTTAGTATCTAAAGCCCCAAATTTACAATTGATTTTCTTAAAAAAAAAAAAGAGCTATAGCATTAGGAAGATTTAGTGGACTTGCTCTTACTCAAGTAGGCTTGTGTTAAATTTGCTTTTTACATAATTTTTCCTAGGCTCAGTTGTGTAACCTTCCACAAGGTAGTCTACAGAATAAAACTAAATTACTTCCTAGTATTGAGGAGGCGTGGAGCCTACCAATCCCCGCAGAGCTTACCTCCAGGCAGGGTGCCATGAACACAGCACAGCAGGTGAGAAGTTGGGTTATATTCTATAGGTGCCCAGCTTTAAGGGTTCTTTTTAATCTGTAGTGGTCAAGCTTATATTAACTAAGCATGGTAGGCTTTTATTAATGAAAAGCCTTTTGATTTAATTGTAAAAGGAACCTAGCTCAAAATAAAATTCCCTCTGATATGGGAAGAAATTTTGGGGTACCAATTTAGAACCTTTGCATTTTCCTGATTTTGGAAGATTTCTTAAAATAATGGCTATAGTGGTTTATTTAATTTTTAAAGCCAGATTTTTCAAAGGAAGGTACACATTACTCCACTGATAAATCATTTAATTTTGATTTTTAATAATTGCAATCAGTGATGTCCACGTAATTTGGAAAAGTATACAGCTTGTGAAGTTTTATAATTTGAAGGAATGAAGTAAGAATATATAGCACCCTATTTTTGTCTTCCTTCTGTGATTCTTAGGCATGTAAACCTCATCATCCAAATACTGAACCTGTATTAGGCCTCAGTCAAACACCAATTTCACAGCAATCCTTGCCACTACACATGATTCGTTCTAGCCAAGTAGATGACCTATCCAGTCCTGCCAAGAGGAAAAGAACATCTAGTCCAATGAAGGTATATATTTTAGAGAAATAGAAAATCCCAGTCAAAAAAGAAGCTTCAGCTGCCCTGAAATTGTATAGTTTGAACATCTCTTGTCCTTTACTTTTTTGTATCTGTGGACATCAAAAGAGTGAAAGGTTAGAGTTTTCCCTTCCAAAAATACAGAAAGTAGGGATAATTTGCATTCATCAAATCATTTTTTTTCATCTCCCCGCCGTTAAGCTCTCAGCACACTTTTCATCATCACTTTTTACTGACATTGAAATAAATTTAATGTTGGATTTAGGTAAACAGTGTGGTGTATAGGCTAGCCATTTGGGTTATAGTTTAGGGGTGGGCTTTTTGGGTGGTTTATTAAACTACATTAAAATTTTTATTTCCAAGTAAAATGTGCATGTAAATTATTTTTCAAAAAATTATTAGCATCTTTTTATATGTAAATATTTATATTCATAGACATTTGGTTTTCATTAATGACTAATTTTAGTCTATTGACTTAACCAAATAATTCTTTAATTTTTCTTTTTTTATCAATTTCCTTCAGAATACTTCTGATAATTGGAGTGGTGGCCATGCTGCGTCACATCCTCCAGTACAGCAACAAGCTCATTCATGGTGTTTGACACCACAGAAATTACAGGTATGTAAGATAGGCTCCCCCCCCCCCAATTTTTTTTCCTATTGTTGAGAAAGAATAGAGATAGTAGGCTTTAAATATTCTTAAGGTTGAGTGACAGAAAACTCAATATATACATAAGTAAAATGAGCACACATTTAGTAGAATAATAGAGATAATTATTGTTCTTGTTTTGTTTTTAATAACAGTTAATGCAGGGACTGGTTAGATGGCTTAGTGGGTAAAAGCACTTGCTAAGCAAACATGTAGACCTGCATTTGATTCCCAGCATCCATGTAAGAAGCCAGGCATTACAAGTTATAGGTTACAAGACACACATGCCTGTAACCCCATTGCTGAGGAGGCGTGTGGTAGAGACAGGAAGCTTGCTGGGGCTTACTGGTCAGCCAGTCTGACTGAAAATTGCTGAGCTCCAGGTGTAGTTAGAGACATATTCTCAAGGTAATAAAGTCTAAGGGTGATAGAAGAGGTTATCTGACCTCTTCCTCTTGGCTCTGCATGTGTGTACAGAGGGTACACACATCTGTGCACATTCCCCACACACAACCCCCCCCCAATAAATGAAATAAAAACAGGCAATGCATTCACATACTTAAAGTATTACTATGAATTATATAGGGTAAAATCTCCTTTCATCTTCTGCCCTCACCCAACAACAGTTAATTGATTTTATTAGTTTTTGCCTCTTTCCATACACGTGCTGTGCTTGCAATGTGCTGTGCATATACAAACAAATTTATGCTCCCCCATTCTCATATTATTTTCCTCCTCTTTTTTTAAAATATTTTATTTATTCATTTTCAAGCAGAGAGATGAGAGAGAGAGAGAGAGATTGAGAGCGCGCGAGCGAGAGAGCGCACCAGGGCCACCACCTTGTGGGTCTGGCTTATGTGGGTCCTGGGGAATTGAACCCAGGGCCTTAGGCACTGGAGGCAAGTGCCTTAACTGCTGAGCCAACTCTCCAGCCCTCCTCCTCTTTTTTATATAAATTATAACCCTATGTGTAAATAATTCTTCCTTATCATCCATGGTTTTACTTTCTATTTTAGTTACCTGTAGTAATCCATTGTCTAAAAATATTAAATGAAAAATTCCAGAAATGAACAACTGATAATTTTTCACTTACAACATTCTGAGTGGCATGGTGAAATCCCACTTTATCCTACCAAGGATGTGAGTCATCTCTTTGTCCATTGTGTCCATACGGCATTTATCGCCATCTCCTTTATCAAAACAACTGTTTCATGACTTGATTTGCTTTTAATTTGCTATGTTTAGTAAATTTCAAATGCAAGCATTTACAAAGAGTGGTTTATGCATGAGCCTGTTCGTGTATGTAAAATTGAAAACTACAAAGCAATTCTAAGTCATTATTAGGGGCCTGGGGCTGGGGTCATGTTCAGTTGATCAAGTCTTTGCCATGCAGGGTAGAACCAGAGTTAGAGTCCCCAGCAAGTAAGTAGATGTCAAGTGGGTGTGTGTGGCCTGCCTGTGTGCCCAGTGCTTGAGAGATGGTAGGCAATCCTTGGAGCAAGATGACTAACTAGACTAGTTAAATTGGTGAGCTTTGGGTTCAAATAAGAAACCTTGTCTCAAAAACTAAAGTGGAGAATGATTTAGTGCACTTCTTGACATTGACCTCTGGCTTCCACGTGCACATCCACACACACTTGCATATATACCTGTGCAGGTGTACACCCTCACACAGGTAAACATGCATATACACACATGCACATACCACACACACACACATTTAAAATCAATTGGCATTTTCAAAGTAGGACACTTTAATTGACTTGCTGGATGAAGGGATGTGCTTTATTCCCTTGAAACACATTCTGACAATGCTCTTACCATGGCAAGTATTCAGTGTGAGTCGGATATTTTCTGGTAAAACTATACAAGCCACTCAGAAAAATTATTTGCGCTTATTCTCAAACCTGTTTGTTCTAATTGTGCCTATAATTATAATTGTTAAATTTCACTTAATTTTACATGAGGCAGTAAAACATGAATGTGAACAGCTAGCTGTTTGCTATTTACTTGGAAACAAGGCTAAAATCTTTTTGAAAGAACTAATAAAGATGATATGATTTTTAAAGATTAAAAAAAACAACTGTTTCATTTTCATAGTCCCTATTTACTTAATAAATGCTGCAAACCACAGAATACTGATGCTGGCAATTCTAATATACCAAACCAAAACCACAACGTACTTTTCTTAAATGAAAAGGTAAAGCTCCTTAATAAGAAATGGGGGAAATTTATATTCTGAGTTTTTTTGAGATCTATGATAAGAATGAATTTATCTATGAAATTGTGAAGGGGAAAGAGTTTTGTGCTAGTTTTTCTGTTGAACTTCCAAATGTAAAAGCTATGGCAACATGGAGGCTGAGGGTATAGGTTCTGTAGGTAAAAGAGCTTGCTTGCAAGCCTGCCAGCCCTAGTGTGATCTTCCTCAGTGTCCATGTAAAGCCGAATGTAAAGTGGTGCATTTGTCTCTAAGGCAATAGGCAGAATCAGGAGAATCCAGAAGCTCACAAGAGGTAACAGCAAGAGAGACTGCCTCAAAATGATGGAAGGAGAGGAGAAATAAATACCCTGAGGTTTTCCTGCCCTCCACCCATACGCCTATACACATATACAAATAATAAAAATGGGAGAAAAAATTAAAGTTAAGCCTACAGCATGTAGCTTTGTTAGGATTGATAAAAGCATTAAATGATAGGTTTGGGTCATCTACGGTTTTAGACAGCCACTAGGGAATCTTAGAAGTTACCTCCCTTGTGAAAGTGGGAGAGGAACTGTACTGTATGATTACTCATATCCTTTGTAGACCTTTTCATATCAATATACAAAGTGCTTTATTGTTTTATGTTATACCATTTAAAAAATACAGATGCCACTATTCAAGCAGGTCAGTAGTTTTAGACATTCAGATTATCTTCAAATTTTCCCTATTCCAGGCAGTGCTGCTTTGATCATATTTATCACAATGCTTTCTTTCTTAAAGAACTTTCTGTATGAACACTGAAAAATTATTGTGTTAATGAGTAAAATTTCATGTTCATCTCTCTCAAAGGTCACATTAAACCTTAAACACTTAGTTCTTACTATTACTCTGCTTTCTCATACTTTTTCAAGGACTTTAAAGTTGAGTTTGACAATTGTTGGTAAATCAATACCTTTGACCAGATTGTGGTCAAGTTTATGTAAGTACTTCAGAAAAAGGTTGATCGGAATTGGTAGCTTTTTTTCTTAGTTATGTCTTTTAACTGTTTTCTTTCTTTTTTCTTCTTCTTTCAGCACTTGGAACAGCTCCGTACAAATAGGAATAATTTAAATCCAGCACAAAAACTTATGCTGGAGCAGCTGGAAAGTCAGTTTGTCTTGATGCAGCAGCACCAAGTGAGTATAGCATTTTTCCCTAATGTCATTTTAGAGCACGTTCATACCCATGCCTACTTTCTACTTGTATTTGATAGAATTTAGTCATATGTGCTTAAGATGCAAGAAATAATATGTTTTATTTATTATTAATTTAATTTTGAGCATAAGTTTTTATTAATACCAACATGTCCTCTTCAGTACTTGATAAGCTATTCTAAACCAAAGTGAGATTTTGTAAATTTGGTAGGTATTTAGTGGGGAGGATTTGTCATGCATATTATACATATTATAGAAATATTTTATTTTTTGTATATTTGTGGTAGTAGGGACTTGAACCTAGAACCTTATGCGTGCTGAGTATGCCATTGAGCTAAATCCCTAGCCCTATTTTTATTGTTTAAAGTTGAATTTTAAGACAATCTCACTAATTTGCCTATATTGACTTTGAACTTACTCTGTAACCTAGGCTGAGCTTTAATCAGCTTTTCAAGTAAGTGGAGTTACAGGCCTGTACCACCAGGCCTAGTTTAGAAAAAAAAGTGAGGCTCCTTATTTTGCTATTTGAGTAAAAGCACTGTAAATTCCAGTGTTATCCATAATTTTCATTTGCTTTCTTTTGTCATCCCAGATAGGATGTTTCTTTAACATGAAGCATATTTCTCATTTGCCTCAGATATTTTAAGTTGTTATATTTTAACTAGGGAAATTAAATATTTGGGATCAAATTAGAGATTCCTTGCTCAACTTTACATTCTGATTCTGTCCCCCAGGGACCATGCAAACAGCATTTATTTTCATTTGTTTCTGGCAGATGAGACAAACAGGAGTTGCACAGGTACGACCTATTGGAATTCCTAATGGGCCAGCAGCTGACTCATCACTGCCTACAAACTCAGTCTCTGGCCAGCAGCCACAGCTTGCTCTGACCAGAATGCCTAGCGTCTCTCAGCCTGGAGTCCGCCCTACCTGCCCTGGGCAGTCTTTGGCCAATGGACCCTTTTCTGCAGGCCATGTTCCCTGTAGCACATCAAGAACCCTGGGAAGTACAGACACTATTTTGATAGGCAATAATCACATAACAGGAAACGGAAGTAATGGAAACGTGCCTTACCTGCAGCGAAACGCACTCACTCTACCTCATAACCGCACAAACCTGACCAGCAGCGCAGAGGAGCCGTGGAAAAACCAACTATCTAACTCCACTCAGGTAATAGACTAGCTTCCTTGTGGGCTTCTCACAAAATAGTTTGTCTCTTTATTTTTATACATTTTAAGAAAAGAGTTCAAGGAACCCTTTATAAGAATTATATAATCTTAAAAGGCTCTTATCAGTATATAGGTATATGATGGCCATTTTTTTTTAGTAATACTTCTTCAGATGGAAGAAATCTTGGAAATTTATCAAGGAAGGAGAAAATAAGTCATAAATTCTGACTAAATCTATTTTTAATTCATAGTGACTTCATAAGCAAATACTCATTTTTGCAGCAGTAGAACTTGTCAGCATCTAGGTAAACTGGATGGTAGACTCAATAGCATTAGCTGGTAGACTGAAGTTTGAGAAAGAAGGATCTCAGCTTGTATGTCCTAATGGAAGATCGAGCCATGGAGTACTCTACTGAGATGGTCCAGGAAATGGAAAAACTAGCAAAGAAGAATTGAGCTGTATGGAAGTAGGGGTTCCAGGAGAGTGTGAATGATGCCCTGGGAGCCAAATGAATATCTTGTTTTTTAAGGAAAAGGGCATGATCAAAGTGCTTTTAGATCCAGTAATATGAACTGAGGATTGATCATCTATCTGGGGTATTTGGTGACACTGATAAGGTTGGGAAACTACATGAGTCAAGCAAAGTCTACCTCATGATCTATGGGTGGGTAGGTTGGGGACATTACTTAAAATATTAGCCAATGAACTATAAAAGTGATTTTTTTTGGGGGGGGTTAATTTTTAAAAGCTCAGTCTAAAAAAAGCATTATACTATATGATATAAGCAAAGCCCAAGTATCTGCTATCTAACTTTACAAAAACAGAAAAGATTTTTCAACCTTTGGGTAGGAAAAATTGCAGTGGATTGTTGACTTCCAAATGAAAGGTTAGGAGAAAAAAGTAGAAGTAACAAATCTAGATAGTTCCAGCATGGTACTTACAGGTACATGGGTTACACACATAGTGTGTAGATGAAAACAAAGTAGAATTAAAAGTTTGTTTTTGTTTTAAATTTAACATGTGAAACAACAGTGAAAGCTAATGGGAAACATTTAGTAGAGAGGGAGAAATTTCTAAGAGGGGAGAATTAAGAGTATACGTTTGGGGGCTTTAGTATCATTAAACACTTTAGGATTGTTTAAAGGATAACATGAGCTGGGTGTGTTGACACATGCCTTTAATCCCAGTGCTTTGGGAGGCAGACATAGGATCACAGTGAGTTTGAGGTCACTTTAGGACTACAGAGTAAGTTCCAGGTCAGCCTGGGCTACAGTGAGACTACATCTTAAAAAAATAAAAATAAAAAGGATAACATGAGATTTTTGGTAAAAATGCCTATTAAGGTTCTAAGGTATAATTGACAGGTAATAAATGAGAGCCTTTGTAAAGTATGTTACTTCTATTATTTTCTTTACTTCTACTTCCCTGCCTTGCTTAATTGCTGAAAATTGAAAAATACCCAATTCTAGTTAGGAAATGTGCTGTCATTAAAACAACAACAAAAAACTAGCTGGTTGTTTTAATGCATGCCTACAATCCTAACTCTAGCACCTAGAAAACTGAGGCAGGAGAATCTTGAATCCTGGGCTAGCCTAGGGCTTCATAGCCAGACTTTGTCTCAAGGAAGCAAGTAATGCTCATTTTTCAGGTCACAGGGCCGCTGTGCATAAATGTGAATAGTTAATAGCAAGAAGCCTCAGCCACTCCAATCCATTGTCTGTAATAATGTTACAGTTTAGGTGATGAAGTTGTCTTTAAAAAAATGCTTTGAACTAATTCTAGACCAAAGGTTTCCCTCATTAGGTTGTTTCATCTACAGCTGTAGCCAGTTAGCCTCAAATTCTTATTACCTGTCACAGATTCTAATTTAAAAGTTTTATTTTTTAAGTTTCTTCTCATACATAACTTCAATTCTTTTTCTAAAGTTGTAATAACAATTAAATTGGGGCTAGAGAGATCGCTCAGTGAACAAAGCCTGACTGGATTCAATTCCCTAGCACCCACATAAGGCCAGATACACAAAGTGGCTCGTGTCTAGAGTTAATTCACAGTAGCAGGAGGACCTGGCACACCCATTCTGTCTGCTCACAAATAAATAAATAAATAAAGTAATTGAAAAAATTAAATTGTTACACCTGTACATTATCTATATTTTATACCTTCATTTAATGGGAAACAGTAAAGATTTGTTAATATATACTTAGTTTTGAATGACTTCAAAATTCACAAAGTATCATTTAAGATATTAAAGTAAAATTATATCATTTTATGTCAACAAGTACTCCATTTATATCTTAAAAAACCTTCACTTAACTGCATGTTCTCTCTCATATGTGGGGGCCTAACTTTGTTTTTTTTAGATTTGTGTGTGAGTTGGAATAAGAATCAGCAGTAGAAGGAATTATAATGGTTTATTGTCTATAAAACAACAACAACAAAGAATCAGTAGTAGAAATTAGGAAGATGGAAAGAGGGCCCATGAGGGAGGTTGGGGATGGGAGGGCTTAAGGGAAAGGGATAGTAAGTAGATAGGTATTTTAAAAAAACCTGACTTGCAGACAAGGA
>PVHP010009507.1:0-12500 GCA_004024765.1 Zapus hudsonius | reverse complement strand
ACAGCAACACCTTCTCCAAAGTCCACTGAGCAGACAACCACAAACAGTGTTAACAGCCTTAACAGCCCTCACAGTGGGCTACACACAATTAATGGAGAAGCGATGGAGGAATCTCAGAGCCCCATGAAAACCGATCTACTGCTGTTTAGCCACAAACCTAGTCCTCAGATCATACCATCAATGTCTGTGTCCATATATCCCAGCTCATCAGAAGTTTTGAAGGCATGCAGGTTAGTATGGTAAAGTTAATCACGAAAATGTTTAATCAAGATCTGGAAAATAATAAAAAGGATATAGTCACTCATTCAAAGAGTTTTACCCAAGCTTTGTTATGCTGGGATGTTGTGATCATAATTTATTAAAGGTGAAATTCTTCCTGTAAATTGCTTAATGGGTGGGTCTGAGTGTGCTGTTACTGCCCTCTACTGGTTACTAGGATCATTGACTTAAGTATGATTGTGGGTTTAATACAAGAGTTGATTTTTAAATCATACTTTGCTAAAAGTCAAGACCTGGAAAAATCAAGACCTATCCTATTGTTCATTTTGGTTTTGAACAAAGCCTATATTACATGTAAGACTAGGAATGGACCAAGGTTAGTATCTGCTTACATTTGAGAAAATGGGACTAATTTGACTCTAGAAGAGATAAGACAGTAAGAGGTAATAGGTAATGGAGAGATTTGACAACACTTTCAGCCATTCAGACGATATTGGGCGCGTTCAGTGTGGTATGGCCGTAGACACTTTCAGCCATTCAGGAAGGAAGCCATGTCTGTTAGTCTTGGAAAGATTTGGTACCCAGACACTTAGAGGAGAAAAAGAGAATTTTCCTCAAAGAATCAGGTAGCACCATCTTTCTCTGGTCTTTGGAGAACATAGATTTTCTTTTTTTGTGCATGGCACATAAATTTTTCTCATTTACTTCTATTTGTTGTCCTGTACATGTGTTTAAATCTTGAAGGGGAGTTAATCTTTATAACATAAAAGAAAGAATTCTGCAGCATTTTCTAGTATATTAAATTTCAAGTTTGAGCAGGGATGTAACAGACTTTTAAAAGGTCTTTATTTGGCTAGTAAATTGTTACAAAATAAGTACTCTAAGTAGAAAATAGAAGTAATAGGTCTAATTTTTCTACATTGACTATTTAATATAGTTACTTCATTTTTTTAAATATATATTTATTGTCCATAATGAGTTACATTATTTAGTGGGCAAACCATGCGTTGTTATCCCGAATTCCCCAATTCCCCCCCTCCCCATCCCTGATCAGTTGTATATCCTCCTCCGAAAGTTCAAAACTGTTCTCATTTTATATCTGTATACTTCTCAGGCTGCTAGTGTTTATGTGTCTTATTTGAAAGTATGGTTATCTTTTCTGCTATTCAGATATTTTTATTAGAAAATATCATGAATCTACCATTAAATGCTTGTCATTAGTTAATGGTTAGGATAAAATTAAATTTCATTCTTTTACAGTTTGCTGCTGGGGTCACAGAATAGAAATAAGGGGAGGAATAATTTAAATTTCAATTAATTTTATCACTTTAATTGGTAGTGGAACTTTAACATACTAAAGTTCTAAAGAATATTTGAATTCAAGTGTTTAAAATATCTTCTGGTCTGTGTTTTATTATTTATTTTTAGCATTTCCTGTCAATTTTTTAAGCTAGTTGTTACTTTTAATCTGACATAGGCTAAAGCAGAAACTATCTCTTCCTTATTTTATTATATTCTCTGTTGGGTCCATTTTGGACCCACCATTTTCCCCAGTGGCTTACTGCATAATGGCTACTATTATTATAACTTCTTACAGTTTGTTCAAATTTTTAATACCACATTAAATTATTTCGAAATCAGTTTCTTCTAAAACATATAAATTTCCTTAAATTTTTTCTTTAGAATTTTTTAATTTAAAAGTTACAGGCAAGTGATTGTCTGTTGATGTTGGATCATGCTGTGTAGGAGTCCAGATCTCAGAGAAGGAAAGAATAGTTAAAATGAAAGAGACTTTATCTTTGGTTTTGGTGCTTTCGTCATTATTATAATCATCATCAGTATTATTCCTTGTAGTAGCAGTAGTAGTGTGTACCACAATTCCTCATTGTCATTCACTTAAATTTTCTGTTTAATAGCTATTTTGCAAACTTTTATTTAAAAACTCAGTTACTTTTAACTCAGTTCCTTTCTTTGAAACCGGTCATGAACTCTCATGGTTTTATTTACCAAAAGTTATAGTTGAAGAACTTAAGAAAGACATACATGATGTAATTTAGGATAACATCATAACAGCTTATAGCTGAGGAATTTTTAGTTTTTTCAAGATACAGTCTTATTCTAGCCCAGGCTGACTTGGCTCACTCTCCAATCCCAGGCTGGTGCTGAACTCACAGCAATCCTTCTACCTCTGTCTCCTAAGCGTTGGGACTAAAAGTGTGTGCCACTATGCTGGGAAATTCCATACTTTTTCATTAGTAGAACAAGGTGATTTGTCAAAATTTTCAATATTAGAGAATTAATTTGTCTCAATCTGTATTATTTTCTATAGTTTTTGATGACAAATAGTTGTTCCAGTCAATAAAATTACTGAATTTTTTGACTTAATAATCATAATAGTCAAAATTATATCAGGAATTTTAATATGTTAAAAATACTAAACCTGGGTGTGATGGATCATATCTATAATCCCAGCACTTGGAGTCTGAGGAGAGTTCCAGGTCAGACTGACCTAGAGATTCTGCCTTTAAAAACAACAACAACAACAAAGAAACTCACAAGTGTATTTCTTACTGTTTTTCCAAGTTGGGTAGAAGCTTCAAGAAATTGGAAATAATTATCATTTTAATAATGTAACCCTAAATACTGATTATCATACAGTATCAGAATGGATAGTGAGTATATTCATTGCTTTAAAAATTACTATAATTTGTGCTGGGTGTGATGGCACACACCTGTAATCCCAGCACTTGGGAGGCAGAGGTAGGAAGATCGCTGAGAGTTCGAGTCTAGCCTGGAACTACAGAGTGAGTTCTAGGTTAGCCTGGGCTACAGTGAGATCCTACCTTGAAAAAAAAATATATATATAATTTGATTAAGTTTTGGTGGATTTGGTTATTGATAACTTTTATTAGCTATGGAGTTATATGGAAAATTATTTTCTGATTTGAGAAATGGAAGAAAGCGAACCCAGGCTTGAACTGTGTGTGATATAAAGATATTCTGGTTAAGATTTTTGAGATGAGATATAGGATGAGATAGTCTGTTTTTATTTTTACCTACACCTTTTTTGGTCAGGCTAAAGTTTTCCCATTAGATGGAAAAGATTCTTATGGTAAGAGTGATATTGGAGCTTATACTTGTTCCTTAAAGTAAAATAAATTGGAAAATCACAAGCAAAATAAGGAATATCATCAATGATCCATGTGTTGTGCTTTTTCAATAGAAGATTAAGGATTTGATACAAGTATATGCTAAAATTAATCATTCTTAGTTTCTTTCCCATGATGGATGTAAATTTTCAAGTTTGTGAAAATGCTTATTTATCTAATTATAACTTGATTCAAGATTTTTTATTCTGCTTTCTATATAAATGCACAATTGATTTATTCTCACTCTTTTTTAAAGGAATCTAGGTAAAAATGGCTTATCTAACAGTAGCATTTTGTTGGATAAATGTCCGCCTCCGAGACCACCATCTTCACCATACCCTCCTTTGCCAAAGGAAAAGTTGAATCCACCTACACCTAGTATTTATGTGAGTCTGAATTGACTGACAAAAATATCAGTCCAGTGTTTCACTTACTTGTCTTTCTTAAATCTTTTTAGTCAATATGACAGCCCTTTAAGATGCATTATAATGATTGGTAGCAGTGTTAATATTTGTGGGGAGAAGATAATGTATTTGAAAATAATTTTTAATATTTTATAAATACTCTCTCAATTATTAGACATTAAAGTAAGTTTGTGTTATGTGGTTGGTTGGGTGGGTGGATTTTTGCTATGCTGGGTTTTGAACATAAGGCCTTGTGCATGCTGGACAAGGGGCTCACCAACAGAGCTGCATCACCAGTGGTTTTGTTGGAATAGTGAGAGAGGTCTTGATTTTGAATAGTATTGGGCAAAGGCTACCTAAAAATAGTCAAAAATTTTTAAACTAAGCTGGGATTTAAGTCTGTCTTCTATTTGCATGTATGTTTGATACATGTACTAAAAGAAAACAGATTTTACCTACTATGTTGTTCCCAAATAAATCCTATTACTATGGTGTTAACTTTCATCATTCTACCTCTTTCCCAATTGAAAAAGAAAAAAGTTAACTACATAAAAACTTAAGAAAATGTATTTAGAATGAGCTTGCATCTATAAAATACTTGAAATTGTTTAAAACACTTTGATTTCTTTTAAAAACATATAATATGAAATTTTCATCTTACCCATTTCTGAGTATGCAGTTAAATAGCATTAAACATATTTACATTGTGCCACTATCTTGCCAAACTGAAAAATCTATGAACAAATCCTTTCCCACTTCCACTCAGCCCCTAGCAACCACCACTTTCACTTCTATGAATTTGACTACTTTACATGACTTACTTACACAAGTGAAATCATGCCATCTTCATTTTTCAAAATATTTATTTATTATAGAGAGGGGGAGAGAATGGGCACACACCAAAGCCTCTTGCCACTGCAAATGAACTCCAGATAAATGCATCACTTTGTGCATCTGAGTTCACATGCGTGCTAGGGAATCAAATCCAGGCTGGCAGAGTTTGCAAGCAAGCAACTTTAACAGCTGAGATATCTCCCCCAGATATGTTATCTTTTTAATGACTGATTTACTTCATTTAACATAATATCCTCAAGATTCATCTATTTTGCAACATGTAATGGGGTAGTGGGATTTTGTTTTTAATTTTTAGCCCTGCTAGGGATTGAATTCACTGCCTAGTGTCTTATATGCTAAGCAAGCATTCTACCACTGAGCTATCTTTTTTTATTTTTAAATACTATTTGTTTATTTGCTTGCTTGCAGAGAGAGAGGGAGAGGGAGAGAATGAGCAAGCTTCCAGCTACTGCAAATGAACTCCAGATGCATGCACCACTCTGTGCATCTGGTTTAAGTGTGTGCTGGGGAATTGAACTCGGGTTGCTAGGTTCTAGAGTCAAGCGCCTTAACCACTGAATAATCTCTCTAACCCCTAAACTGTTGGTCTTTATTGTTTGTTGTTACCATACTTAGAATGGTGCCCATGTTCTCCAGCATACTAGTCAAGCACTCTCTGCTGAATTACATCTTGAGTCTTGGCCTAATAATATATTAATATAAGTAAAATAAGAATAATGATAGACCAAGATCTTATAGACCTTTTTAACCTCTTAATTTTAAGGTTTTTGTGGGGAGGGGTGTTGTAGATAAAACCTGAAACCCACTGCAT
Organism: Zapus hudsonius; assembly: GCA_004024765.1. Lineage (NCBI taxonomy): Eukaryota > Metazoa > Chordata > Mammalia > Rodentia > Dipodidae > Zapus > Zapus hudsonius. The sequence goes on along the minus strand of PVHP010009507.1, from coordinate 7,062 downwards.
GTTAGAAACTCCCCAGCATAAAAAGCTTGCTCTCTCTTCCTCTCCTCCTCCCCCTTCTCTTCTCTCCTTCTTGAACCCAAAGGCCTGTGATTGCTAGACAAACTCCTGCATTGAGCTATATGCTCCCAATTTTCTTAATTTTCTTCCTCTTTAGGGTTCAATATTTAAAACAATTTGGGTTTTAAAGTTTAATTCAAATTTCGTTTCTCCCACATATTTTGTTCACTGTACAGTAAACAATAGAAATGTATGTAGCTACTATCTTATCACTATTAAAATGAAGATACAGTAAAATACTATAAAATAGAAATATCAACACATATGCTTAAATTATGATAAACAATGAATATGAATCTGGGATATATTTATGCAAAAGCTGTATCTTCTTGAGATCTAACCACATATTTTAATTTTACAGTTGGAAAATAAACGTGATGCTTTCTTTCCTCCATTACATCAATTTTGTACAAATCCAAACAACCCTGTTACAGTAATACGTGGCCTTGCTGGAGCTCTTAAATTAGGTAAGCTAGAAAGAAAACTCTCTCTCTCTCTCTCTCTCTCTCACACACACACACACACACACACACACACACACACACACACACACACAGTCTTTTAACCTTTGAAAGCACTGGCAAAAGAATTGTTTTTTAAATTTTTTTTCACATTTTCCTCTGTGTATGCATGTGTCTTTTTAAATCCATGATTCAAAAGTATGGTATTGGGGGTTGTATTTTAATTTAGCCTTTGATCTAATTATATAATAATCATTTATGTTAACTACCAGAATAATACTGAATATAAAACATAAATAAAATTTGGTGTTGCTAATTAAATACTGTACTGTAGCCCCATAAGTATTTCCTAGTACATGTAAAAATTAAATAAGTGAAAGTTTGATTCTTGGACTATTGATTCTTTCTTTTTTGGGTAACATGAGAATTAGTTATGTCCAAGACTTTGGTATATGATTCAAACATGCTCAATATGTTGCTCAGAGTTTATAGATGACGGTGTTGAATTTTAGGGGAATTGGATTCAGTACTATAAAATAGTTTCTCCTTTCCTTAAAAAAGAAGAGTGGAGGTACTTTAAAACATAATTCTAAATAAAGTTTTTATTTATAACTTTTATTTATTCATGAAGACCTGGGACTTTTCTCTACTAAAACTTTGGTGGAAGCTAACAACGAACACATTGTAGAAGTGAGGACACAATTGTTGCAACCAGCAGATGAAAACTGGGACCCCACTGGAACAAAGAAAATCTGGCATTGTGAAAGTAATAGATCTCATACTACAATTGCTAAATATGCACAGTACCAGGCCTCCTCATTCCAGGAATCATTGAGAGTAAGCACTTACCTCCTAAAGATTATTTTAGAGATTTAAAGATTATTTTATTTTGGAGTTTTGAAAGAATATTATTTTTATAAGTATTTTATTATTATTATATGTTACAGAAAATAACTTGTAAGTGGTATCAAGTTTTCCATTAATAAAGTCTAAGCAAACCTATAAATTCATTCGTTAAATCAAATAATCATTGTAGAGAAACAGAACATTTAGTAAGATGTGTCATAGGGTATCTAGCATTATTTGTGGTTTAGGTATTTAGTAACATCTGTAGCCTCTTAAAAATACTTCTAGACATGCCAAATATCTCTTGGATGTCAGAGCTGTTCATGGTTAATAATCCCTTTTCTTGTGTGCTTGCATTTTTTTTCTTCTGCCAGATTAGTATAATGTAATAGAAAACTCTTTTAGAAAACATTGGTGTTCTTTGTATGAGTTGTAGTCCATAAGAAAATGCTTAGGGATAGGTAGAAATTTAGAAGAATTATTTTAAAATATTTAGAATCTTAAAAACAAATTTTAAAAATAGTGTATGAAAGAAAGCCTTCTAATTCTGAAACATTGTTTAATCTTGGATTATTCTAATGAGAATTTTGTGAGTTTACCCAGAGTAGACAGAAAACATTATAAAATGAGTTTATTAAAATAACACTACTCAAATTCTTATCTATACTAAGTTGTTTGTTCATATATTCTATAGAAAATATTCAGTATGTTGCTGATAATCTTTAATTTGTAATTCATTACATTGGCTAGTGTCTGTTTAAATATTTAAAATTCTGTCCCAAGTTTACATTTCAATTAGTGAAATTGTGTATTTGTGTTAATTTTCCACTGCCAACTCCTTATATCCTACAAAGAAATGCAGGTTTTGAATTCTGTCCTGAAATTTCATGAGTTAACAGATTTATTGTCTTTATAGATCTCTACACTATAAATTTTCAAGATACTTCAACTATACAATATGATAATCAGATTAGGGTAAATGGTAAGCAGGATCCAATAAATATCAAGGAAAGATTTGGTGAAATGTAGTTGAGAAAGCAAGATAATGAGAATTTAAGTGGGAGGGATCCATAACCAAAGAAAAGCTTATCTTTTAATGTGCTTTGAAGCATGGGCTAGTACATAAAAAACTTTCTGACACATGTCCATAAGTTATACATTTAAAGGGAAGAGAGCAAAAGTATTAGCATTTATTGCTAGCTCAGAAATCATAGGACAGTATTGAGATCACATGACTGACACAAGAATTGTAGATAAAAGTAATATTTGCATTTAAATAATTAAATTCCAACACTTAATTTCCATACTAATATAAATGTCTTCCTATTTGTATATAATCAGTTGTGGAATGAAGATTTAACCCAAGAACTTCCATTTGTTTATAACCAAGAATAGAGAGCATCTTACCCGTTTTTAGCTGTGTATACATGCCTATACCTCTGTTAGCTTACAATATTTATAATCAGGGTTGACACTGCTCAGTCACCTCCACTTGAGTTTTTTTTTTTTTTTTTTCCTCTTGAAATGGGAACCAGTCTGAGAAGCTATAGTATAACTTGTGGCTGGTGGAGGAAGTTGCATATCTTCTTCTAAGGAGATTTTATGTTTTTTAGAGGATTCTTTTATGTTTGTTGTTTTCAAGATAGGGTGTCACTATAGCTCAGGCTGACCTCAAACTCATACAGATCACCCTACCCCTGCCTCCTAAGTGCTAGGATTAAAGGCATGTGTCACCATGCCCAGCTACTTTTTGGGACTTCAATGTGATATTTTTGAAGAAACTTTCGTATATAATAGGCCTATAGAAAGCATGGATAAACATTAAATGGATGACATTTAATCTAGCCATGAACTTTTTTTTTTTTTTTTGGTTTTTCGAGGTAGGGTCTCACTCTAGTCCAGGCTGACCTGGAATTCACTCTGTAGTCTCAGGGTGGCCTTGAACTCATGGCGATCCTCCTACCTCTGCCTCCCAAGTGCTGGGATTAAAGGCGTGCGCCACCACGCCCAGCAGCCATGAACTCTTTTATTAGCCATATAATGGAAAGGACAACCAGGTGGGCAATAAATACTAAGCTAAAATGCTTTTTGGTTAATCTTTAGGAAGAAAATGAGAAAAAAAGTCATCATAAAGATCACTCAGATAGTGAATCTACATCTTCAGATAAGTAAGTCATTTTTAATATCCACAATTTCTGTTTAACATGTCTTTTTTGTGAGAGAGAATGTAGGATTTTTATTTTGTTGAGAACTTAATTATATGAACATATTGCATATTGACAGTATTCCCATTTGTACTCTTGTGTTCCCTCTCCCCTGCCTCCCTTCTACTTAGGTTCCTCCTCTGTGGAGTCATGATTGCACCAGTCTCCTTTAATGACCTCTCTGTAAACTCTCTGTTTTGATGAGTTCTGAGTCTCCTCAGTGTCTATTGCTATTTCCCTGGAGGATTTCTCAGGCTAGCAGTGCAAGCAGCACTCATATTTAATCGGCCACTTCTTTTATAATGTTTCCTCAGACCTGGCAGATGTGATAGAGATGTTTTGTCTTATGATAGGCAATTTACTTTCTATTCTTGTGATACTGATGGCAAAGATGTTTTTAATATTATGTCTCCCCCCTTCTCTTTTAAGTTCTGGGAGGAGGAGGAAAGGACCTTTTAAAACAATTAAGTTTGGGACCAACATTGACCTATCTGATGACAAAAAGTAAGTTCTTAATGGCAGTATTTCTGTGACTTGATGCAAAGAAATATCCTTGGGTTTGAGAATTGATTACAATTTATTCATTCCTTGTCATTTTTCTAAATTGAGTTTAAGCTAAATAATTTCACTAGTCTGTACAGTTAAATTATTTCTTTAACTTAAAACTGGTAGTTTATTTTTCAAGACCCTAACTTTCTGCTAGTTAACACAATCATAAACTTAGCAACACATTTTAATTTTAATTATGCAACACAACTTTAAAAATAAGTATTTTTGAAATTTCCCATTAATTTACTTGGTCTGCATTTTTTACAGTGTTTTTTCATAGTGATATTAAAAAAAAAACTTACAAGTTACATTGAACATTCCAGTTTATTTTGTGAAAGTAAAATATATATATAGATTAATTTTTCTGAGCCAGGCATGGTGGCTCAAGCCCAGCATTCAGGAGGCTGAGGTAGGAGAATCACCATGAATTCAAGGCCAGCCTGGGCTACGTAGTGAGTTTCAGGTCAGTTTGGGGTAGAGCAAGGCCTTTATAATTCTGTATTTATATGATTGGTGCAAAAGAGCTTTGAAAACATGGTTAATTTCCATACATATTTATAACAGAGCTTTACTCTTCATGTATTTCTTTACAGGTGGAAGTTGCAGCTACATGAGCTGACTAAACTTCCTGCTTTTGTGCGTGTCGTGTCAGCAGGGAATCTTCTAAGCCACGTTGGATATACTATATTGGGCATGAACACAGTTCAATTATACATGAAAGTTCCAGGAAGCAGAACACCAGGTAATTTTTATTAACTAATATCTTCTACAGTTGGAAAACAGAATTAATAAAATGTGCAACATGTAAAATGAACCACAATCTTTTTTAAATGAATACGACTGAACAGATTCCTATTATAAGTCAACTCTTTAACAGGACTCATCATGATTTTTACTGTTCGGCAGTATTTTAAATGTAACAATCCAGAAACCATAATAAATCTTTGTTCTGAAAAAGGGGTCCATGTGGCCTGACTACTTTTATTGTTCTGTCCTGTCTACTGCAGATTGGCAGCTATAGTATTTTCTAACTTGTTTTTAAATAACAAAGTAAATATGTTCTATATCATGATCTAGAACATAAGTATATACAATTTTCATCAAAAATACATTTTCTGGGGCTGGGAAGATTGCTCAGTGGTTAAGGCACTTGCCTACCAAGCCTAATGACCCAATTCCTCAGTATCCATGTAAAGCCAGATGTACAAAGTGGCATATGCACTTGTCTCTCTCCTTTCTCTCTCTCCTCTCTCTCCCTCTCTCTCCCTCCCTCTCTCTCCCTCCCTCCCACCCTACCTCCCTCTGCTTGCAAATAAAGAAAAAAATAATAAATGAAAGCATAGATTACAGCCCTCCATTTTAAAACTATTTTAAAAACCACTTGTTATGGAGACATTACTAGATTTATCCTGGTATTCAGTGTGAACTTTGCCATCTGTTAACTTCATAGAGTCTTTTTCTTCATTTGTCAAATGATGGCTCTTGTTTTTAGCTTTCAAGTTTCCATGTAACACCCGGCCCCATGGCCACACTTGCTACAACCCTGGCACTGATAAATTAGGACAGTTCAGCTATACCAGTACCTATGGGCTTTGTATCGACTACAATTGCTTCAGTATTCTACTTGAAGCAGCCACCCATAGTCTGAAACACAGACTGTTTTCTTTCTTTGTCACCATAATAAACCATAGTTTCACAATCATTTCAGAATAGGGCTATGTTGCTTCTGGATAACAAAGGTCATTGGTTTTCATCCCTGGCTGGTCATCTGAATCTCCTGGTAAGCTTTGTACAATATGTATAAGATATAAGCATCATTATTATTAAACTAAGAAACAAAAATGTTCCTAAACCAGACTGTGTTGAAGATGCTTGCTTACAAAGCCTGCTTTCCCCAGCTCAATTCCCAAAGTGCCCATGTAAGCCAAACACAAAAACTGGTACAAGCATCTGGCACTTGTTCACAAAGGCAGGAGGCCCTGATGCTCATGCACATGCAAATAAATAAGTAGTAATTATATATTCCCAAGTGTATTCTAATGTTATAGTCAGGATTAGAACCATTGCTTACAATTTCTTTTCTCATGTCATTTGAAAGCCCAATTCTGAATATTTTATCCATACTTGGCTAAAATACAAAGAATCCTAGAATGAATAGCAGAAGAACTATGTTCTATTTCCTGGTCTATCATGAGATATCAATATAAATATATTGGGCAAGCTATTCAAACTTGGGTTTATTAAAGTTTATTTCATTAGAAAACTATAATAAGAATCTGTTTTGAGCCGGGCGTAGTGGTGCACGCCTTTAATCCCAGCACTTGGGAGGCAGAGGTAGGAGGATCACCGTGAGTTCAAGGCCACCCTGAGACTACAGGGTGAATCAGCCTGGACTAGAGCGAGACCCTACCTCAACCCCCCCCCAAAAAAAATCTGTTTTGTGCAAATAGCATCCTCTAGTTGAATACCTTTTCATTAAAAATCTAAGGAAAGAGCAATGTATGATTTGTGAACTTTTTTCCTTTATAAATTTTAATTTCAGAAAAAGTGAAAAATGCTTTAAAAAAAAAAAACACCTTGTCTAGGGGGACTTGTGGAGATGGCTTGGCGGTTAAAGGCTCTTGCTTGTAAAGCCTGGCAGCCCAGGTTTGATTCCCCAGTACCCACATAACGCCAGATGATCAAAAATTTTAACATTCTGTTATATAATCTTTTAAGCATTTTATTTTTTTTTTTTAGTTTTCACTTTTTTTTTTACTTTATTGTCCATAATGAGTTACAACATTTAGTGGGCAAACAATGAGTTGTTATCCCCAATTCCCCACTGCCTTCCCCTCCCCCCTCCACTGGATAACCTCCTCCATGGGTCGTCTGGATCAGTCCTTGTGACAGGGGACCATGGATAGCCTAGTATTCAGCCAGGTTCTCCTGGCCATGCCTCTGGA
>PVHP010009506.1:0-50224 GCA_004024765.1 Zapus hudsonius | reverse complement strand
AGGAAGACTGGGATGAGTACTAAGATATACAGGATACCTTGCCACAAGGACTAATACAGACAGCCCACAGAGGAGGATATACAACTGATCAGGGATGGGGAGGGGGGGAATTGGGGAATTCGGGATAACAACGCATGGTTTGCCCACTAAATAATGTAACACATTATGGACAATAAATATATATTAAAAAAAAATTCAAACTTTAATTTATTGTCATATTAATACATAAATAAAATTGTTTTAGATGATAGTAATCCTAGAGAATGGAAAATGTTCATGTATTGTAGAATTATTGCTGAGTTGCTTTTATATAAAACTTTGGAATACCCAAACTAGGCCATAAGTAACCACAGGAAAAAAAGTCATAACTTTGTCTTTCTATTTATTTTCTGATTTTATTTATTTAGAAGTCATAACTCAAACTCACATTCAATTTGAAATAAGCTGTATAGTAAAATTATGGCTAAATAACTATATTGTTCAGATTATTTACAATTGGCCTCAGGGATCCTTCCGACAAAAAAAAAAAAAGAAAAGGGATGGTGGAAAATACAATTAATATAACTTTAAAAGTAAATTTGGGCTTGAGAGATGGCTTAGCGGTTAATGCAAAGCAGAAGGACGCAAGTTCAATTCCCCAGTGCTCACGTAAAACCAGATTCACAAGGTGTTTGGAGTTCATTTGCAGTGGCTGGAGGCCCTGGATCATCCGTTCTCTCTCTGTCTGCATATTTCTCTTTCACACACACACACACTCTCTCAAATAAATAAATAAATAAATAAATAAATAAATAAATAAATAAAGCCCTGGTGAGCATACAGTAAGTGCACAGTGATTGAAAACAGTAATGCTTCCCGATGCAAGCCTTTTCAATTGTTGTTGCGGGGTAGTTGTTGTTGGAGGGTCTCATTCTGTTGCCCAGTCTTGACCCAAATTCATGATCCTCCTGTCTCCACCTCCTCCCAGCTTGGATTATAGACATATACATCACACCTGACTTTAAATTTAAAAAGTTAAAATTATGCTTTATTGGATACAAAATCAATCAATTTCATGTGCCTGTAGCCAAATCCAGAAACTGAATCAAATAGCTATGAAAGAATATTATATGTAATATGTAGCCAAAGAAGGAATAATCCCATTGGAATTTTCTGGGTTCTACATTGAATATAGCAATAGGACCTTAGCATTATGTATTTTAGTATCGGTTCAAAGCTCTAGATAACTTATTAGAAGAACATTAAATTATAAGGTCATTCCTTAAAGCTTAAAGCTATTTTCTTATGCCATCTCTGCTCTGAATTGCTTCCTACTTACATCAAAGATAGGAAGAAAATAAAGGGAATGTTGTGCACTTGCTTTTTCCTTCTATGTGCATCTGAGAAGACATACAAAGTGCACACTTCTAGTGTGTGTACAAGACATGAAGTTCAGATCATGAGATGGAACTCTCAAACAGCACATATGAAGCTGCCCGTATCAGAAACATGGCGAGTTTACGGATCAAGGACTGAAGAGATCATTCAGTGGTGAAATTTGCTTACAAAGCCAAGTGTCATAGCCACATGCCACTGGGATGAATCTTCAAACCAGGCACAATTTGGGAGAGAAAAGTATTTATTGAAGCAACAGATTGAGCGGAAGTTTCGTAACAGCGAAGGAGATTGGCCCTCTTTCATAGGTCCGAGCAGAGACAAAAACCCATCACCTACACCACACACAGAACAGCAAACAGGCAGGAGAGCCAAAGAGAATTTCTTCTCCTTTATATAGGTTTAAGGTGGGGTCTTGCAACCCTATCCCAGACTTAATGGCTTCTTGAGTCTTTGGAATTTCCTTCCTGCACTACCCACACGGGAAAAGATGTTTACTTCCAGCTTCTTTGAGCTTCTTTACATCCTGCCCCTTGCTGAGAGGCTGCCTTCCTGTAAACATCCTCAGAGACCCACCCAAGATATTTTAAAAGATCCAAGTTGACAACAAAACCTAACCATCACACCAAGAGACACAGGATCAATTCCTCAGTAGCCACATAAAACCAGATGCACAAAGTGAAGCATGTGTCTGGAGTTCATTTGTGGTGGCTAAAGGTCCTGGCATTCCCATACTTTCTCAAATAAATAAAAAAAAAAAATAAAAAGAGATTATTAATTGAAATTAGATTACTATAGAAACACCTACATAGTCAGGTTTATCAAAACATTATTTACAATACCCAAATTATATTCCCATATCAAGGTATAAATTAATGATAATGATATATATATGAATGATTATATATATATATATATATATATGTATGTATGTATGTATGTATGTATATATGTTTTATTGGGCCAAAAAGAAGTAAAATCATATTGTTTGCACAAAAAGGAATGCAAATAAATTCATATGAATAATCCATTCTCACAAAGACAAATGTCACAAGTTTTCTATCGCATGGATGATTTAGGGTGTGAAAGTAAAAGTCAGATCATTGGAGGTTCATGAGGGAAAAAAAAAGATGGAGAACAATGAATAATAAAGAAATATTCTTGGTCAATCTGAAAAAATACTTTTTTATTACTCATATATAAAATTTTATGCACTTTCTATAATTGCAGATTTGCTCTATCTGCTCTAGAACTAACTTTAGTACAGTATACGTCTCTAAGCATCAACATTTTAAATTTCAAATATGTCAATACAAGACGGTAATATTTCCACATCCAAAAGTTGTCTGCATAAGCAAACTGTAAAGATACAAGCTGAGAACATCATTCAACCAAATGGAACTTGTCATGTGAAATTCAATTTGCCTTTTATGAAAAATATTCTTGAAAGATGATAAAAATTTTATTAGTATTTTGGAATTTGTCAGAGTGATATATTTCAGAACATTGCTACATCAATATTGAATGATGACTTATAGTAGATGACTCATTCTTGAGTTTCTATGAAGGAAACATACCATTCACAAACAGAAACATCTTTACCTCTTTTCTGATTCTGATGCCCTTAATTTTTTCTATTTTAATGCACTGGCTAATTCTTCCAATACTGTGTCCAAATTAGTAGTAATAGTGGGTATTGTGAATCTTGTTTCTAAATTTATAGGCGACCCAACTTAGCGATTTAGACTTTGTTATGTGGGACATTAAAGTGTGGGGTGAGGGGGTGTCTTGTTTCTGTGGCCAGAGTCACCGAGCCATGTGGGCGTCAAGCTACAATGCTGCCATCTGTAGTGGACAGAACCTATTTTTCACTTCTGTTTCCCACTCATGAACTTTTTCTTGTGTATCCTACCTGGGTTTCTTTTTGTGGAGCTCACTGATTTCTTGTAATGACCAGATCTATATTCTGGGACTTTAAAATAATAGTGACAATTTCTGCCACATCTTGATTTAGTACAAAATCACCACCAATGAGACTTTTGCATCCTGTGACAAACACTTTCGTTCTACATTCCAGCTTGTCAATGGTTTTCTGTGAATTTAAATACAAATAAATCACGTGTTTGATATTTATTTTGGCATCAGTGCTGACAGTATGGGATTCAAGTGACTTCATTAATAAGTGATGCAGAGATTTGGGGCTTAGGAGGAGTCCCCCAAGTTTATAAACCCCAATTTTGGGTCTTATTCTATTTTTAACAAAAATTGATAAAAATGAGCTCAAGAAGGATAAATTAGAAATTATTCAGTTTATTTAGGGAGAAGTCACAAATTCTGGGGTTTATTTAAGGTAAAATGGCATCTAGGAAGAAGGTAGAGCTGAGTGATAAAACAGGTGAGAAATAAGAAACACGTGCTCCTAAGGAAAACACTGCAGACATCATAAGGACCCTTTAAAAGAAACTGGGGTTTTAAAGGAAAGGCTGGAGGAGAACCCCAAGCACACGGGAGATAGAACCAAGGTGCATATGTAGGGAGATTTAGAAGAAGCACACAGAGCATCTCCTTGTGCTTCTCCGTGGGAGGGAGTTAAGAGGAAAAACGATAGGACCTTAAGGAGGAATAGCAGAGGAAAAATATCAAATCTGAGACCATGAAATTCGGATGATAAATGAGAAGAGAGTTATAGCCATGGTTACCCCAAGTTTAGAGAAGCTACACAAGTAAACAGGCCTGGAGTTAGAGAAAGCACCCACATGGTTGATCTAAAGTATAAGGGACATACGCACGTGGTAGATTCAGAGAGCAGAGGAAAATCATACATGTCATTAAAGTGAGCAGTTTCCCCAAGGTATAAAACAGAGGCAAGCATACAGGATCAGGGTAGGGGTAGAGGCCAGAATCACATGTATCCAAGCAGCACAGGGTTAGGGCAGGAGAGACGCACAGAGAGAGACAGGAAGAAGACAACAACCTTTATCATAAGGAAAAAATGTATTTTTATTTGATCTGACAAGATTATATATATAATCAGATATATATTATTTTGTCAGATAGATATATTTTGTCAGATATAGATAGATAGATAGATAGATAGATAGATAGATAGATAGATAGATAGATAGACAAAATTATATATATAGTCAGATATATATTATTTTGTCAGATATATATTTTGTCAGATATATATATTTTGTCAGATAGATAGATAGACAAAATTATATATATAGTCAGATATATATTATTTTGTCAGATATATATATATATATATTTTTAAATGCTTTGTTTATTCATTTTCAAGCAGAGAGAGAGAGAGAGTGAGAGAGAGAGAAAGGGAAAGAGCACTAGGGCCACCACCTCGTGGGTCTGGCTTATGTGGGTCCTGGGGAATTGAACCCAGGGCCTTAGGCACTGGAGGCAAGTGCCTTAACCGCTGAGCCATCTCTCCAGCCCAGATATATATTTTTTTGTCAGATAGATTGATAGATAGATAGATGATAGATAGATAGATAGATAGATAGATAGATAGATAGATAGATAGATAGACAAAATTATATATAGTCAGATATATTATTTTTTCAGATATGTATATTTTGTCGATAGATAGATAGATGATAGATAGATAGATAGATAGATAGATAGATAGATAGATAGATAGACAAAATTATATATAGTCAGATATATTTTGTCAGATATGTATATTTTGTCAGATAGATAGATAGATAGATAGATAGATAGATAGATAGATAGATAGATAGATAGATAGATAGATAGATATTGTCAGATAAGATATGCAAGGGAAGACAAGATTGGTGTGTAGATTTGGAGGGTGGACCCAGAGCCAGCCCATCTGGGCCATCTGTTTAGGTAGCTTGCTAGACTGTGGGCAGCAGGGGACACTGGAGCTGGTTGTAGATGACTCTTGGAGATGAGTCCTGATCAGACACAAGTTCCATTTCTGTTAAGAGTTCAATTTGTGCCAAGGAGGGTGGGCATGTGGGGTGACATCGCCTGGTTCTCTCTGAGCCTCAATCTCTAGCTGAAACGACTAAAGAACATAGCTTTCACCTGTGTCTCTTTCCTAAGCACAACAGCAGCACCATAAAGTCAATGAATTTCTTGTCCTAAAATGTGAGTTTTTAAAAATCAGCTTAAGTAACAGTGATGAAGAAATTTGACCTGGGTTTTTACAAAGTTTCTACTTAGTAATAATATTTTTTTTAAATTTTAGCTTAAAAAATGAGAAAAGATCAAGATGAAAACAAAGGGTAATAAAAGAAAAAAGTGGGTGTGAGGAGAAGTCTCAGGAACAAGCAGAATATTCCAGAATCTATGCTTTCTTTTCCCTTTTCCATTTGTTAGTCTTTATCATCTAAAGGACAAAGGACAGCGAATGTCAGGATTTCCTGAGATAATAGGGCCTCATTTTCTTTTTCCCCTGAAACCCTAACTGTGCTAACTAGCTTTGCCAGAGGTGGCAAAATATTCTCACACAGTACTGCAAGAGTTGTGCTATTTAAAATTGAGACTTGACAAAAACTAGCAATTTCCTTAAATTTTTTTTTAATCTAAGCTTCACCATATCTGTAATCTTTAGAATGGCTAAATGATACTTTTTCTAGTTGAAACACAACCAATCACTCATCCAAACACATCTAAAAGATACAAAGTGTTCACACTCAGAAAAATCATACAGGTAACTAAAATTGTGTAGATTTGAAAGAGGTCCAGGTATGATAAAAAAAATAACTCAGGAACTGGGTAGTCTCAGATATGCAAATGCCATATGCATTAACCAGACTATATTTGCATACTACAATAAGGAGAATAATACCCCCCACATAATCAAATGTACATATCATAATCCTCACAGCCCATGAATACGTTCCCTCACTTGGTATACACAAATCTTAGCAGATACGATTAAAGATTTTGAAAGTGAAGGTTGTAATCCGAAAGATCCTTATTAATGAAAGGTAAAGAGATTTGAAAATGCTGTGTTGATGAAGAAGCCCTGGAAGGAGCCAAGGATACTCACAGGCCTAGGAGATGAGAAGCGAGAGAAGGGCTGGTCCCCTGGGGTCCTCAGAAGACATGTATCTTAGTTGTCATCTTGTCTGGACTAAGACACGTTTAGAAAATGGACAAAGCCACAAAGTCCATTGAGTGTTTCTAGAGGTGCAGGTTAGTGAATTTAGTGGAGGAAAACATCACGAATCTGGGCAAGCAGTCCAATGTGCTGGAGAGTTCGAGGCCCTGATGGAACACAGCTAGAAGGAAGAGGCATGCAGGTTCTCTGATCCTCACAGTGGAAAAGATGCATTTTTAAGGCTGTTATGGGTACCCTGGGTATCAAGCCTCCAGCTTCTAGACTTTCTAGCCTGCAGACAATCATGTGGGCCTGTTCAGCCTCTGACCCTATATGTCCAGTGCTATCTTTTGCAGTGCTCTGTGCTATTATGAATGCTCTGTGCCATTACGGTGTTTGTTTGTTTTGTTGTATTATGGCTCAGTTAAAGACCTTGGATTATGGGGATGTTTGAATATCATTGGGATGGATAAAACCTATAGATTTTTAAAGTTGAGTTAAATGCATTGTATTTTATCTTATGTATGATTATTAGTTTGTAAGGGCCAGGGGTGGATTGTAGTGATTTGATTCAGGCGTTCCCCACAAACCAATGTGTTCTGAATACTTAGTCCCCAGCTGATGGCAGTATTGGAATTAGAACTTTGCTGGCACTGTGTTGTTGGGAGTGCTTATGGGTGTTATAGCCAGCTTCCCCTTGCCAGTGCTTGGCCTACCTTCCTGCTGCTGGTGTCCACCTGATGTTGGCCAGGAAGTGATGTCCACCTTATGCTCATGCTGTTGTTTTCCCTGTCATCATGGAGCTTCCCCTGGACTCTGTAACCCCATTCCTCCACAAGGAGCTGTGGTCAGGTTCGTTTCCATGCAGCAATGAGAAGGCTGACTAAATCACCATTCCCCTCTTTAATTTGCTAATGTAATGTAGTAACACACACTGGGGCTATAATTATATTCAGCCTAAATGATATTTCCCTCACCTTCATCTTGTAAATATACTGTTCCTTTCATATTGTCCATTTCTTTTTCCTGCATAGTTTCAGTCAGTTCTTATTTGTTTGGAGTTTTGTATAAATTTTTCAATTTTATCCTTATTAGTAGTACTATTATATTGATATTTTGATTTTCCTCCTATCATGGGAATAGGATCTGTAAGTCCACCAACTAGAACATCTCCAGAGGCTAGAGCACTGCCAACCACTTGCAAGCTTCTAGGAAATATTGAGGGACTGACCCAGTGCTGCCTAGAAAGCACCTTGCTTGGCCGGTCAACTGGTTCTGTTTCTGTTTAAAGTACAATGGAAGTTTGCTTATCAGGAACTGTTTGAGGATCAATGTGTAAGACCCATATTATAAAGAAGAGAAGTCTCAGTGGTTAAGGCATTTGCAAAGCCTGACTGCCTGGCTTCTATTCTCCAGTACCTACTTAAAGCCAGATGCACAAAGTAGTGCATGTGTCTGGAATTTGTTTACATTGGCAAGAGGCCCCGGTGTGCCATGTGCCATTCCCCCCCCCTCTCTCTCTCTCTCTGTATCTCTCTGCTTGTAAATGAAGAAATAAAAATATTTTTAAAAACCAAAGAATAATTATAGAAATACTCATCTATTTAATTACTTCATTCAGCCCTTTTGACATGGGGATATCGAAATAAAGTAAGGCTTTAAAAATTATATAGGAAAGCTTGAAATTATTTCCAGTTCATAGCTTGGAAACTCCATATAACTTGTTCTCTTTGTTTAACTAAGCTGTTCCTTTTTTATTGAGAAATAAAATAAGAATAAGGCAGGACTGCTCCTCTGTGACCATCACAGGGGGTCTTTGCTGTGTGATTACCAGTTAGTATCCTTTTCCAAGGGTGATAGATTAAGACTTCATTCTGAGGGCTCATAGTCAAGGCCTGGTGTATGTTAAAGACCAGGGCAAATATGTATCTATTAAAAACGAAATGAAACACCCCTGATATAATTCTTGTCTGTACACTCTTGACTTCATTAAAATTTCATACTTATCCTATCACTTGGATTTGTTAATAGCTCCACAAAGGAATAGTCATTGCTAGAGCGTGACCTGAACACTGTGGTCCATTTTCTCTGGCTACTGTTTTGCAAAGGAGCTAATTTGACAGTGCCTGCTGAACATTAGATCATTATTTTTTGTCATTGTTTTTGAGAAAAAAAAAACATATCAAATGAGTAGAAAAGTAACTTACAATGAAGTTGATAGGTTAGGGAGACTGAGTAGGCTTTGGTCCTTGTATTTCTTTGTTTTGTTTACAAAGACAGTGAGAAAATAAACTGAAATTGGAAGGAGCACACTGCTTAAAGCCTGGAAGATTCCTACCTGTCTGCAAAGTCTCAATTCAGTATGGCCCAACTCCATCCCAGAGAAAAGGAAGGGGCCTACCCTGCTCTGTGTATTCCAGGCATGTCTTGTCTTTATCTCTCTTTCAGTTCTCACTATCTCTCCATCTCTTGTCCATCTCTAACCTATATTACTAGAATCTTTATGTTTTTGTAGCTCTGTTCTACTTCCAAAGAACTTTAAAGGAAAAAACAAACAGCAACAGCAGACCACTTACCATTGTCCCCAAAGCCTTTTAGAATGAGACCTCTGCCTACCTTGTAGTCTCTCTTTGCTAAATTCCCTTCAGCTCAACTGCCTGGTTAGGTGTCCGCACTGTCCCATTCTCTTCTGCTTCAAGGCTCTCTGGATGCTCATGGCCAATCAGTTATATTAACTTCACCTCACTTTCTCTCCTGTTTATCATGGCTTGCAGCTCTGTCTCACATTGGCCAAGGAGGTCTTGTCACACGGGGACATCTGTACCTCTTTCCATATCAACTACCCACTGGATCTTGGGCTTTATACACACATCTCTGTTTATTTTATTCCTAAATTCCCAGGGATTCCTCAATGCCTGATGTGTGGTGACCTATTATATCTTTGTTGGCAACCTTGGCATAGTTCCTCTATATTTAATTTGTTCCCTATGCTTGAATGGCTTTCTTCTGCATTTTTGATTCATTTACATATCCTCCCAGGCTCTGCAGAGTTCTTTTGCAAAGTATTTTCTCCTCTGCCACCTCTCATGCCTCGGCTGGTGTCTGTCTCCTGTGTTCTTGAGACATATTATATGAATAGCTCTCCCAAGTCTCTACCAGGCAGGAGTACATTGCTAACCCATTTACCCCCTTGCAGACCTCTGTATCTCATGGACAAGAGCATATTTATTTTTTCAATTAATGACCAGAAAGAAGAAGAAGCACAATCTACCACTCAATTGAATGACATATTCATTATGTATTAAATTTCCACATATAAACCTGAATATATAAAAGGGTCACAAAGATGGTTAAAAGAAAAAAGAGAGATATGAACTCTAGCAGAGGTTCCCCCCATAACATTATGCTTCCCCCATATCATTCATAGACATCAGAAAAGGAAGGGGATGTAATAAATCATGTACATTTATATCAAAGTGGTTATGAGTTTTCTGATAGATACTGTGTGGAAATAGATGATTTTTTTTTCTTTCCCAATATCATTGGCCCAGTTGAGCTAGCTTAGGGATATTTATCACAATATGTTTTCATATAAAGCATAATTAAAGTCTCCTTCAAGAGCTGTAGAAGTGAGTTTAATTTTTGAGAACAAGGTGCTGCTAGTCTTGGTCGCCTGGTAACAAGTCCACTGAATATAAGAATCTCACTGTGTACACCACATGTTTTGGTCTGATTCACCATTTCCGGCAAGTTCTGGGACCCAGATGAGGGGTTATCAAGGGATATGAAATGGTGAAGCCCAGACTCATCCTTCCTGCCCTTGTGAGGCCCTGGGATGTGTGGCTTTCTCTCTGTACTGAGCTTTGGCCTCTCTTTAGGTCTTGATGGCTGATTCTCATCAGGAATGGTTCCAGGTTGCATGCTCTGGCCTCACTTTTTGAACTCGTTAGATTCATTATGTCCATTTGGTTTCTAAGAGTCTGAGCTGTTATAACAGATGAAATAGAATAAAGCACATCTAAATGTATAGGGTATAGGACAACTTGATTTTTATTGACTTTCCCCAGTATTAATCAGATGACTGAAGAGTTTGGGGGTCATCAAATTCAAATTTTTCACATTTTATTCTTCAATATTCTATCTTCTCCATCCAGAAGAAGCAGGAGAGCCCTCTTGCTTGGTAATTTCAGTAGCCAGATGGGTTGTCAAATATGCCAAACTAAGTCTAAATCAATAATTTCTACCACTCAATTGAATGACATATTCATTATGTATTAAATTTCCACATATAAAGCCATCTTCTGGATTAAAAGTTTCATTGATATTTTTATTTTTTATTCAATTTTTTTATGAATGGTTTGTTAATTAATGCCAGGCTTTTGAACAAACTATAATAAACACCCAATCATGTCAGCCCCTTCGCTATTCCTTTAAAAAAAGATTGAAATTTTTGTATATTCAATTCTCATAAACAGACTAAAGTCATTTTTCACCTTTCTTAAAAAACACTGCAAATTTTTTTTAAATACTGCAAATTTTTCAGGCCCTGGAGTTCCAATAATTATGTTAATTTGGGAAATGAATTTATTTGTTATTTTTTTCCAGTGGTGTTGATTCCTACCACTACAAATATTGTAAAGTTTTCTCCTTATTAATGTCATGCTTTATAACTTTTAATGAAATGTTACAAGTCTATTTATATGTCCGGCTTTATCTTTTAGTTTATTCTTTTTTACTTAAATAATGATTTAATTTAAAGATCTAAGATCTTATAATTTAAAATAGAAAACTTTGGTTCACATGTACTTATGACCCCTTATTTTCCTTCTTTTTAAAAATTATGTATATTTATGGGATACAGCAGGATATTCATGTGTACATATAGAAATGATTATAATAATCAAGCAAATTAGTCTATCCAACCACTTCTACAGTTACATTTTTTGTGTGCACGCTAAAGCATCTACACTCTCTTCCTTCAGCCATGTTTTAGAATTGCATTATCATTGCCACAGTCCTTGTATTGTTCATTAGACATCTAAGTGTATTCTACATATCTCTGACTTTGTTTCATTCTTCAAAATCGATCATAAAGTGAGAATTATTAAGAAAGATTAAAGTCACATACACACACATACACACACCAAAAATTATTTGACTAGAAGTATGATGCTTTGTGACATTGGCGTGATCAGTGCTAAATGAGACATCTGTATCATCTCTTCCAAGGCTCATGGGATCATGCAGAAGAGGAGCAAAAAAAAAAAAAAAAATGGAAGAGCCAGAGGATGAGGAGGAGTGCTGTGGAGTGCTGTCATTCAGGCATAACATGGCCTCAGTGTGACTGTCATAACCTGAACAAGACCCACACAATAATGGGCTCATCAATATCTGTCATGTATGATGGAATAGGGTATGAGGTTCCCATCCTTCTCTAAAAAGTTTTAGATAGTTACGAGTGGCTGGGGAGTGGGTGACATTTTAGGCTGTGATATAAGCCCCTGGTAAGTCCCACATATATCCACCCATTTTCATGTAGGCAACCCTAAATAAACTCAGTGGGTCACATTTATACATAAGAATAATGAAAAATATATCAGGCAGAAGAAGAATTAATTAGGAAGAAGAAAGGGTCTCATGGAAGGAAGACGGGGAGGCGGGTTAAAAGAACGTAATGGGAGGCAGTTAGGATCAAAATACCTTATATAAATGTATAAAAATTACCACTAGATAAAAAGTATGATGTTTTGTGTTCTTCCAGAAAAATCTTGGCAGAACCTATATACTATGAAACATACAATGTCCCTGTGATGGACTCCTGTATTGTTCAATGAATATTCTCTTTTCTCTTCTTCCCCCTTGAGTTAAATTCCCATCTGTCTTTGCAATTAGTTATGTGACTTGTTTTACCCAAAGGAACATACATGACAGGAGCCAACAGCTCCATAAGGTATGTAAGTAGATTGGTTTGCTTATTGTTTTCTGCCAAGTGTATGAGGTCGTGTCCCCAGCAAACGACTGATCTAGGAATGGTTTGTGACAGATCTGAGCCTAATTTCATTCGGGAGACAAACCCAAGCACAGAATGGACCAAACCACAGTTGACCATTCAGCTTCTACCAAAACTAACAAAACCTTCAGCTGACCTGCAGACCTGCGGGTACAAAAATAAATGGCAATTGGTCTAAATCACCAATTTTAGATCTAAGTCATATAGTACCAAAATAGAGGAGAAAGCCTATCAATGATAACAAAAATGATAAATCTTTTAGGATCATTTAGTTACATCTCTTATTTTCATAACACATTTTACTCTACACATTTCTCTGTGGTTTCCAAATACAATACTGAACAACTAGGTGGCTTTATTTATTATTCATTCATTCATTCATTCATTTATTCATTTATTTGTGTGAGAGAGAGAGAAAGGGGAAGGCAGAGACAGTGAGTCTGGGTGCACAGGGCCTTATGCCACTGTAAAAAAAAACTCCAGATGCATGCATCACTTTGTGAATCTGGCTTTATTTTGGTACGGGGGACTCAAATTCAGGCCATCAGGCTTTGCAAGCAAGTGCCTTTAAGCACTGAGAAATCTTTCTATCCTTCCATATTATTTTGTTGACATATTTGTCTTTATGAATCTGTCTTATAAAAAAATACTAAATTACCTAAACAAGAAGACTACATACTGTAAGAAGCTGTTAGTTGTAATCACATGAGAATGTGTTTGTATGAAGTAATAACTGGAATATATTAAGAACTTTACAAATCAATAGGAAAGTTGAAAACTCATAAAGAGAAAATGGGCAAGAAAAATCAAAACATAATAGACGGGAATAGAGGCAATCATTTTCAATATTAAATGTTCACTATGTGTGGATAAATGTAGAGAATAATAAAATTTCTTAACTTTCCTGAGAAGAGTGTGCTAAATTCTAACAGCACAGAACAATCAGGCAATCTGTAGAAATTTAAATAGATACAATTCTGTTGCCAGGGTCTAGGGTGTCTTTTGTAAGAGTGCAAATGGAGACAAGTTCAACATTTTATAGTAAAGTTATTTTAAGAAAAAAAATGTGTAGAAATCTCAGAAGTCAAATTAGAATTAAAATAATAAATCTCGGCAGTCTTATGTAATGGAATACAAGAGCACCAAAACTCAGAGTGGAGCTCCCATAAAGCTCATAACGCTGAGCATTTTGAAATGTGTTTTCTTTTTTATTCTGAGACAAGTTTCGTAACTGAGAAGTAGGATCATGAAATAGCCTTTTTACTCGTCCCTCCATTCAGCTCACATTTCTGCTTTCTTGTCAGGCTGGAATCTGGAACAGTGATTTTTTTTTTAATTGCTTCTTTTGCTTCCTAAGGATGTGAGAGGGGCTGGGGAGGTTTTGTGTCAGACGGATTGTTTTTAGTGAAACTAATAAGACGTTTGGAAGCATTCAGCTCAGTTGGAATCTCTAACAATATCTGCATTATTCACTTATGATCATCTAGTATCGTGCCCCATATAGCTATGTGTGATCAACTTCTACCAGTGCAAGACTTCATTGTCTCCCCTTTTGTGTTGAAACATCTGAAAGCCTTTCCTATTGCACTGAGGGCAGTACAAGCAGGACACACCCTTCAGCGCTTCATACGTCCCCTCACAGTCATATTATTTTAATAACTCTGTCATAAACAAAACTAAATTTTTCTTTTGTGTTACTTCCTAGGATCTAGGTGTTTGAGACATTTTCTGTCTCTCCTGGTTATAAATCAACATCAAGCCCCACACTATTTTCTGTTCTGTTTTCTTGTCCTGGACATTTATCTTCCTCATTCTGCTGTCTTCAGGTTAATACTTTCAACCTGCTGGCTTCCATTCTTTCTTGACATTAAGTGACACAATTCATCTCTATGCAAGAGATGATACCTCTGTAGTACACAGTGTGGGCTATTACATAAGAATACTTTTCTTTTGCAAAGGCTTAGCCATTGGTGATAAGCAATGACAAGCAGGATCCAGGCTGGAGAGATGGCTGAGCAGTGATAGCACTTGCCTGCAAAGCCTAATGGCAAGAATTTGATTCCTTAGTGCCCACATAAAGCCAGATGTGCAAGGTGGTACATGCATTTGGAATTTGTTTAGAGTTGCTTGCTGGAGGCACTGGTGAGCCCATTCTCTCTGTATGTCTCTCTTCTCTCTAGCTCTTCTTGCAAATAGATAAATAAATAGTAAAAGCGTCATCCTGCTTCTCTTTAAGAAAACTCCCAGTTATTTCTAAAGAATCATCTATTCAAATATAAAATGACAAGAGTAGCCAGTAACCCTTGGAATAAAGCCTATGGCTTCCTCAGCATATGCCAGGTTGACTACCAGGACAGATTTCATCTTGGGACAGACTAAGCATATCCCATAGTGATTTTTTTTTTATATTCCACGTCAGTGAGAGTAACTCCAAGGCCTAATTTGAGGAAGGCACCCTTAGGAAGAGGGAACAAAAAAGCAGGTGAGGATAGTGGCTTTCTGTAAGCAGTAAACCATTTGTAACAACTTCTGATTTTAGTATTGTCACTGTTTAAGATTTGTTTTCAGCTATCACTATATATATATATATATATCACTATATATATATATATATATATATATATATATATATATGCCTTCAAGGTAAAAGATGAGGACTGAAATCCTATGGAGAAAGGGTCAGGGAAAGATCTCACGGAGCAAGAATGTGTGATTCATTTGCCTTCTGGATTTATGAGACAACGCGGTCAAGCTACAGTTCTTGGTAACAACAAGACGATCACAGCCCTCTGAGTAAACAGTGCAGTAACTGTGGGTGAACTCGAACCCCTTTGTATATTCTGCTTTCAAAAAATAAAAACATTCATTAAAGAAGGCTTAGCAACTTATCACCACAGTAAGAAACTAGCTAGTGCATCTTACTCTTTTTTTTAACACTTTAAAATACTTGCACCTACTGTAACCTATTAAACAAGTAGTGGCCCGCTGAGCTGTTGACCAAAGTGACCCATGAAGTCTTAAAATCAAGACAGGATTCTGTCAAAGCTCTTGGATACCCACCCCAGGCCTGAGGTAGGATCCTGTTGCTGAAGAAACCATAGAAAGCCAAGCACTGAGAGACCCTGCGAGGTCCACAATGGTAACCAGCCCCCAGATGATAGTCAGTGCAGTGCTGGAAGGCACTGCATAAATTGCCAGGGGAAGCTGGTAAACGACAGTTGGAGTAAACAGAGACCACTGATATGAAACACAGTCTGCTGCCATGAGTAAGCTGAGCACACTACCTACTGGGAGAGAACGGCAAACCAAGAAAAGAACACTTGTGCAATGGAGGCACCAAAGTCTAGGGGAGGTAATCAATAGCTTTTAATTTGGCCCAGTAATCCACTCAGTGATGGGGAGCCCTTGAATGGAATTGGGGACTCAGGGCGAAATACATTGGAAACCAAAATCTTGGGACCCCCAAAGAGAAAGTCACTTTATAAGTGCTTTACAAAGAGGCTACTGACAATAGAATCTAGCCCATTCAGAAATATGTATCTCAGTTAACCTATACTAATCTCACTCTTCAATGGAGATTCTGTTGTATTTTTCAGAAGGCAGCGAGAGAGCCATGGCTCCTCCAACCCTACCAAGGAGCTGCAGGCTGATAGCTGAAATCCCGGCAAGAGATGAGCCACCCCAGACCTACCATGGAGGCTCCACGTGGAACCCCGAAGAGAGTGGTGGGATAAACAAGAGACCTATGACCACAGCCAATCAGTCAACCCAAGATAAACCTTGTGAGACAGACACCAGTGATTTTAAACACAACCTAAAGCAAAAGTACAGAGACCCCCCTAAGACCTCAACAATAAAGCAGCCTTAATACTCACCCACCATGACTCAGGGAACTGAGCAGAAGAGGGGGCAGAAAGATTGTAAGAGCCATGGTGGGGGAGAATATCCAGAGACATCAACCCCCTCAGCAACAACATACAAAGAGGGTTGAACAGGGTTGACTCCTAGGCTATCCATAACCCCTACCCCAGGGACTGATCCAGACTGCCCACGGAGGAGGATACCCAGCTGATTGGGGACAGTGAAGAGGGAAATCAGGGAACTGGGGACACCAACACATTATTTGCTCATTTAATGTATGTAAATATGGATAATAAAGTTATAATTTATGTATAAAAATGCACAAATTAAAAAACTGGCTACCTCTTGTACGATTCATAACCCCCTACCCTATGGACTGATCCAGTATGCCCACCAAGGAGGGCCCCCAATGGGTTGGGAACAGGGAGGAGGGAAAATGGGGATACCACCCCAAGATTTGCTCATACAATGTATCTAATTATTGACAATAAATATGTCTTTAAAAAGTGGAAAAAAATAAAATCCTTGTACCTTAGTCTTTTGAGGACTTTAAAGTAGTAATATCAAATTTTTTTTTATTTCATATGTGTTATATATGTAAGATTTTACATAGATAATTTCATTTACAAGTGTGCAATGGCAATAAGGCATATTTATTCTGTAATTTAAAGATTTGTGACCATAAAGGTCAGACAGGTTAATCACTTAGAGTCCCCTTAAGTACAGTGTTGGTGCCACAGTTTAGATGGAACCGAATTGCAGATTTTGTTTTTCTCAGCAAAGTAAAAGATGTGTGCTATAAAGACAGGACCCAGGGTCCACTGTAACTCTTCAGCTCATCATGTCTGCACACTCAGTGGAAAGGTATACCAGAAGGCTATTTTTCTTTCTTTGTTTCTTTCTTTCTTTATCTATTAACAACACAGCCTATGATTAGGGTCTATAGATTCGGATAAGGTTTCATCAATATAGTTTATGAACTACAACAGTGTCCTTCAAAATGAGAACAAATTTCAATACTCCTTAAAATCTGCACTCCAGAATGAAGTCAGGTTTTTTTAAATTATTTTTTTCCCTAATCCTCCTAGATAGAATTCCTGCACAGCCTTACACTTAGATTAACCACTAGGTGGTGCTGAGTCTACAGAGCATATAAACCCAAACCACTCCATTGGATAAATTGGTACACTTTGCTGGGCATGACTGAACATCTCTTATCTTGCATTCTAATATTTTCAATTGATTGCAAACGTGCGATTCTCAGCCATACTCCATATAAACTATGTAATGTCCCAAGTCTTCACCTCCCCTACTAGTGACTTGAGTGACTTTTTTGAATTGGACACCGCAAAAATGCTATGTTGATATGACCCAGGTGTAAGGACAAGGAGAGGGTGAGTTATGGAGAATATGATCAAAATACATCATATACTTGTATAGAAATGGAAAAACTAAGTTGTTTTTTTTTCCTTTCCCGGTGACTCAGGGAGGGATGGTGCCTTCATGGGCCCTTCCCACTCCATGGCAGGATGGTGACAGGCCATCTCACAACCGCTGGAGATCAGCAATGAGGTCATACTGCAAAGACAGAATTCCACCTCATTCCACCCTTTCCCTGGGCTCCCTTAGAGTCTTCCCATTACCTCCTCCATGTTCCCTGAGCCTGGGTGGACGTGATACAGATGTTCCATTGAGCAGTAACATCCTCGGTACTTGGACAGTTATGAGTCTCCGTACTCACTGTTTTTCAAAATAATGACTTAGTCACATTTAGCTGCTCAACAGACCAGAGAATGAACTGAGTAGAGAGTTGAATTTGCTTGCTCCATTAATTTGTTAATTGCTGGAATATCAAGTTATCTTTTTAACTACATTGTTTCACCTGACTGGCTGTGTATGATCATGTGTTGTTGGTTGGAAAGGGCAGATGTTCCTCTTTTTCCTGAAGCCCGTCTTTTGTCTGGAATGGGAGGGAGGGGGTTTCCATTCATCCTGAACTGACTTATTTGGGTGGGGAGCCATTCTTCTATTCATGGGATCAAACTGCAGGTACCCAGGCAGTAGGCTGCTCACAGAAAAGGAAAACTTTTGTTCTATTTATGATTTCAACAGCATAATAAAGTTCAACACAATGATCACCACAGGAAACAGTTAGATGTGAGCTATGTTTTAGAGGTTGACTGAGTCTCCTCAGGGCTCTTGGTTCCCATCATGGCAGGAATAAGAGATGGAGAAACCACTCACAGGTAGAGCCTAGCAGGAGGCTGTTCAGTTATTGAGTGATGTTGACTTTTATTTTACTTTAGTTTAGTTTTAGTTTTCGTAGTTGGTGACTAGTTCTGAGGATAGGGAGGTTTTTATAGAACTGAAGGCAGATCCATGAATTCCTCTCTGACTCTTTGGTCCAGCATATGTCTCTACCAGCACCTTATATGAGCATGTGCCTCCAGACCCAGCCCTCCTCATGTCTTCTTGTGTTGATTTTTTGTTCTTAACGTTGACTATCAAATTATATTTTTCATGAAAGTTTTAATGATATCCCATACTGCTTTCATAGATATGATACTCATTCTTATCAAACTAAGCATTTTAATGAGAGGTTTCAAAAAGGTTTCCTTAGTGTTTAGTGCTCCATTCTTGCTCCTGGTCATTTTCCCCACTTTTATCTTGCATAATACTTGATATGAAAGTTGATGAATACCCTGTGACATTTGCTTTGAAATATCTGTGTGAATGAGGTACTGAAGGGCCTCTGATCCTGGTCTGGGCCTCGGAGTTTTTCACCCCATAGAGAGCATTTTAAAGCGATTGACAAACTTGGTTCTTTCCTAGGAGACCACAAATGTCAAATCTCAAAATAAGAGATATCTTTCCCAGAGATGTGTCTTCCTAAAATACTCTTCCATCATTTTCTTGCTTTGGTGATTGGGCAAAATTGGAATGACATTTATTTGTTATTGTTTTGTTTTGTTTTTGCATTGCTTGATTGTTGCTTTATTTGAACAGAGTCTTGTTATGTAACCAGAGAGTTCACAAACTCCTAAGTAATCATCCAGCCTCAGTGTCCTGAGTACTGAGATAACAGCAAGCCCCTCCAGGCCTGTCTGGCCAAGTATATCCTACTGCCCTGTATTAGTAGAGCAAGGATAGCTTTGTGAGGCTCACAGTTCATATGCAGACTCTCAGTAACTTTTATAAGTCTCAACAACAGACTCCACACATCTCCAATGAAAGTTCCCTAAGGAGTAGGCATGTGTCACCTTCTAGGGTGGAAGAAAGGAAGGGAATGGATTTCTGCTTCTCACCACAAGAAGATCTGAGACCTCACTTTCGTTGTCGGCAGCAAGTATGCACTGAGGTCTGTATCCAAGCCTCAGCCCACCTCACAGGCCTCTTGATGAACCCACATCCTATGCTTTTCTGAGACCTTTTGGTGTAAATCAAGGCCTTTTTGTAATCCCTCTGAAGACACTTGTTTCTTTGTTGTTATTGTTGGAAAATTCTTGATATCCTAGAAGGTGGAAAAATTATTTAAAAATGAAACTACCATATAAATCATATCTTTTATTCTAATAAGTGCAAAAACAGATCAAAACTGTATTTAAAAGAATTATTTATATTTTGAACTATTGAAATCTTGCCCTAAAGTTGAAATAGATTTCTATTTATTATTGTTTGGGCTGGTTGCTAAGGTAACTCTACCTTCTCTTTCAACCACCTTTTGACCAGATGAATATCTGAGAGGTGGAGAGTAAAAGCTAAATTCCACACACTCATACTCTCCTTGAAATGACATTAAAAGTTATCAGTAGGTAGGAAAAGCAAAACTGAAAAATGAAAACTAAAGTAAAATTAAATGCAAGAAAAGCACCAGTGATATGTAACTCTTATTTTTCCTCAATCTACATGACGTTTTTGATAGATGACCTAACTCATAGATGGCTCTAATAACATGGTGAATTGCCCAAACATCAGCCCAAAATCAAACCTTTTCATCCTAGTCCTATTATAAAATAAGTACCCAAAGTTTCCAAATTCCAAAGCTAACCCTGACCAGCACTTAAAAAAAAAATTATCGAAGGGACAGACAGAACTGTCAATCAGACTGTCATCCAGTGCACTGTGAGATCTTTCACAGGTGGTCAGAGGATCTGTGTGGTTCCTGCATTACATGAAAATATCAAGAGTATGTGTTACAATGCTTTCTTGATTAGCTCGTGTTAAATAACAGTATTTCTCTAATGTCACTTTGGATTACCTTCATGATTCCATAAAAAGCACGGGTTTGGGAATAATAAAGTTAAATAAAAAGTCAAATTCTGTCACTACATAAAAATACTGTGACTCTGGAAAGAAATACTGTCACTGCAGTTAAGTCTACCCCAGCATGATACTTGAGGACATCCGCCACTTGGCTCTGTGTTCTCTGAACATCTTACTCTGGGATTTACCCATTAGTCTTAATCTGAAGTTCCTCCCACCTCCTTACCTTGCTCTCCCTGAAGAGCATTTGCCAGAAAGAAGGAATATTTGTTTTCACACATTCTACAAGCCCACACCTGAGAAATGGGTAGCTTCCTGTTTTCCAGGGCCACTATGGTCGTTACCTTCTCCCTTTCCCAGTCTGAGATCTCTGCCGTCAGCATTGGCACCTGGCTCTCCTTTGGAACTGGCTTCCATAGCCTCCTTGTCATTCTGCTTTCACTAGGGATGTTTTAAGAACCTGGGTCACCGGGCTGGAGAGATGGCTCAGCGGTTGGGGCACTTGCCTCCAGTGCCTAAGGCCCCGGTTTCAATTCCCCAGGACCCACATGTGCCAGACCCACAAGGTGGTGGCCCTGATGCTCTCTCCCTCTCTCTCTCTATCTCTGTATTTCTCTGCTTGAAAATGAATAAATAAAATATTTTTTAAAAAAAGAACCTGGGTCACCATCTCTTCATCACACCTTTTCTGGCAGGATTTTCAGTAACTTCAATATTTATGAGACTAGTCAGACACCCTGACACTTTTCTCCCTAATACCCTTGTCTTTCTTCTTCAACACTATCTTGATTAATTTCTTGAGATACTTTTAATATCTTTTAAGCTTAGTGAGAAAAGAGGTCCCTCCCTTACTTAAGAGAAATGAGCATGAGCACCAATGACAGACCCTGCTTTCCAATGAAATTTTATGTGATAAGTGCAAAAGATTGTTCCATTCCATCTTGACGGGTTCTACAATCTAGTGGTGGGATCCAAAATATGTTCATTAAAAAGTCCACTAAACTATGAAACTCAATTACTGTCTGAGTGGGAAACTTTGTGAGGTTTGCATAGACCTAAATTTATCTCTTGAGTTTTCATGGAGTAATACTGTATAGACTATTCAACATTAAACCACAAATATATGTTCTTTCTTGTGAATTTCTCAAAACAGAATTCAACTACAAACCACCGTTCAATCAAATAAAGTTAAAGAGCAGAAAATAAATTTCTTGTAATCTGCAAATTTAATGCCTCTCATTTTCGCTCTTCCCAAGGCACACTTGTGGCTATGATGGAGTGTTCTGTGTCATTGTTGAAGAAACCTACCACAAGGAACCACTGAAGTAAGTGCAGTCATTATGTGAACAGCATGACCTATTTTAAATTCTGTGTATGCCAGACCACATAACGGAAGTTTTGCTGTAAATCACCAAGCCACCTCTCAAATACTGTGACTCAAGGACCTGAGAATTGACGCTTTCTACATTTAAACTGTTACTGAATTCAAATCCTTGTGTTCTTACTTTCACTACAACTGCCCTCATAAAGGGAAGAAATTATCTGTTTGTTGTTTAGGAGTGTGCGCAGTGTGTGATGTGCAAGCTTGTGTGTGGTTGTATCTGTGTGTATGGTGGCCACGGGCAGGCCTTGGAGTCTCCCTCCTTGAAACTCCATATTGGTATTAAGACAGAGTCTCTCATTAAGCCCAAAACAAATGATTCAGCTAATCTAGCTATCCAGCTTATCCCAGAGGATTTACCTGTCTCTGTTTCCTGGACACTGGGATTAGAGGCACAGACCACCACGCTCACATTTATGTGGAAACTGAGGATCCTGACTCAGGTCCTCAGGCTTGGGCAGCAAGCTGTTAACTGGCTGGGCCGTCTCCCCATCCTCAAGAACCTGGTCCATTACCAAAACGTCGAAGCACACCTCTGCCTAACCATGGACGTTGTGTTCTCTAGATAGCTGCCCTAGTACTCAATTGATAAATGTGTAGATCTGATTGTTTCACATCAACCGCTCTCCCTCAGTAAACATGAGAGAGAGAGAGAGAGAGAGAGAGAGAGAGAGAGAGAGAGAGAGAGAATGTTCCAGGCATATACTACCACATTAAGGCAAAAATCAAAATTTCAAACTTTTTATCATGACTGATGAGTCACTTTACCTGATCAGGCATCTGGCCACCTCTCCATCCTTAGCTATGTCTGCTGCTAAACCATTACATGGCTTCTGTTTTACTCACAAGAATATCAAGTCCACTGGAGCCAAAGGTTTTTGTCTGCTTTGTTCCATGGCTTCCCATAAAGCATGGTACATAGGAAAACACAAACATGGTTGATGCAGGAATGAATGAGTCTCCTGTGTCCATCACCTTTACCCCGGATGTGCTTTCTTGTGACAACAATCACCAGTAACCTCATCTCAAAACAGAGATGGATGCCCACCGTTCCTGCCTGTTTCTTAGAGTCTCACCGTAACATCACATCAACCTCTTTAAACCTTCGGTTCATTGACCCCATCACTTACTCTCAAACTCATTTCCTGTTAATACAGTTTCCAGAAAAATGATTATTGATAGAATCAGTCATTTACATCAACTTGTAAATGCCTTCTGCTTCTATTGCATTTGTGGAAAATTTGCAAGGGAGGATCTAAACTTTCACCTTGGTTATATCTACATTTATGGAGAAAAGTCCAGTGAGAAACTTTCCACATTAATATCATTAAAGATTCTTGATCTTTAACCTCAAATGGACTCTTAATACTTCCTATAAACCCTGTGGTACTTTTCTTTAATTTTAAATATTTGAATTTAATTAAGAGATAAAAAAATACAGAAAGAGAATGAGCACAGATTAACTCCAGATACATGGTTCACCTTAACACGGATCCTGAGAAATCAAACTAGGGCCAGAAGGCTTTGCAAGTAGGCACCTTTAACTGTGGAACCATCTTTCCAGTCCCTTATAGT
Source organism: Zapus hudsonius (assembly GCA_004024765.1). Lineage (NCBI taxonomy): Eukaryota > Metazoa > Chordata > Mammalia > Rodentia > Dipodidae > Zapus > Zapus hudsonius. Next base: position 26,671 of record PVHP010009506.1, on the reverse strand, counting down.
ACTTTGTAAGCTAAGAGTATTTTCCTATTCTACAGGTAAAATGTTTCACAGAACTTCTTTCTTCTTAATCTCCTGCTCTTTTCAGCACCCTTCCATTCATTTACTTAGTGAGTTTACATTGGAACTCACTGAACTATCAAAGGCCTCACAAAGATGCCATATTCTCATGACCAAATCTATAGAAGTGACCTCATTTTTCACTCATCGCTCATTTTTCTCCTCTTTCAAACGGGAGACTCCCAGGCAAGAGTAGTTATTTCATATTCTCTGTGCCACCAAACTGTACCCTAAGTTCCCTGGCTATCTCCTTTTCTGCTTTACCATTCTGTCTATGGTGTTTCGGGTCCCAGGGCAGAAATGCCGAATCCCTCACTCCTAACCAGAGCTTCGTTGTTTCCACAACCTTTCTAACTACTCTGCCATTTTTCTTCTTAAATGTTTGGAAGCATTTTCTGGAAGCCCTTGGAGTGCCTTGGCTACTATTTTCTTTCTCACATTTCTCAACTAAGAACTTAATCATCACCACTCAGCAAATGTTGCTCTTATCAAAATCAAAACTAATATTCTATTTTTGGGTAAATGGGTCCTTTGCAGCACTCATCCTGATCAATATACTTCCTCTCTCTCTAATCCTTCACTCTTGTATCACATTATATGACACACTTTGTGTGTGACTGTGTGTGTGTGTGTGTGTGTGTGTGTGTGTGTGTGGCTGTGGGTGTGTTCACATGTTCAGGTGTCTGTGAGTGCAGGTGCATGCATGCCTCAGTATTTATGCTTGGAGCTTCTGGTGGGTCTTCACCATTACACCTCATTTTGAGGAAGGGTTTCTCTCTGGATTTTTGTGCCGTTGTTCTTTGATGTGTTTGCCAGGACCTTTCAGGAAATCCTCCAGCCTCAGCTCCCCATCTTACCACCAATGTCTAATCAACTTATCTTTTTAATTTTTAAAAATTTATTTAAGAGAGAAAAGAAAGAGGAGTGAGGAGAGGGAACAGAAGAGTATGGACATGCCAGAGCCTCTTGTCATTGTAAGGATCTCCAGATGCATGTACCACTTTGTGCATCTGGCTTTACATGGGTACTGGGGAATTGAACCCAGGCTGCCAGGAGCTGCAAGTAAGCCATCTCCCCAGCCCAGTTTATGTTTTTTTTTAAAGTTAATCTTCCTTCTTACAGTAAATTGGCAATCAGGTTTCAGATGCTAATTGCTTCCTTGATATCTCCTGAAGAAAGGCGATTCCATCTGTATGGTAGGATGGAGGAAAAGAATCATATGAATAAGTGTAAAACTAAGGAGCCAGTTAAACAGCAAGCAGTGGGGGGGGGGTGGCTCCTAAAAATTAAATTCAAACAGAAAGCCATCTCTGCCTGTCTGCTAAATTGTCATTTGGGTAACTGGCAACACTGCCCGCCACACCAGCTACCATGGAGTCAGTTCCAGGTCCATTCTTCTTCTTGGTCACTAAACTAATTAACTGAAGTCAACTTGGCCACTAAGGTTTGTCTAGTGTTTTCTTACCTGGACCACTGTCAAGCTAATCCCCATCTAATCTTTCCCTCCAGTGCTAACAGCAATTCCTGCCATGTCTCCTGGCTTCAATATCAGACCTCCTTGGTCCAGTCTTCATACTTTAGCCAGTGGTCCTGCACCAATGAAGAAGGACTCATTTTGATGCTCCTTTGACAACCCCTTTGTGTTGTACCAAATGGCTGACAAGATCAAGGCCCCTTTCCTTGGTTAAAGGGCCTGTACATAATCTTATCTGACTAGCCGCTTCCTGCACCCTACTATCCCACATCCCCAGATCCCCACCCCCACCACCTATGCTCACTATGCCCCGACTGTAGCCTTCTTTCTGTTTCTAGAACAGTTTGCTCATTCTCACTTTTGCACCTTTGCCCTCAGTATCCACTCTGATGATTGTTCCCCAAGTTCTAACTTGGGTCATCTATTCTTGAAATGCGGATCTCAAGTATTGATACCATAAACAGTATTGTCTGACCACCTAAATATTTTCAGCATTGAACACTGAATGTTTACAAGAATCTAATACTAGTGTGTATATTGGTTTTTCCTACATTATGTGAAGTTCACTTATTGGCTTCTGTCTACAATATTGTAAAAAGCTGAAACATACCCAAGTCTTGGAAAAACTCTAGTTCTAGAATAAATGTACTTGTAATTGTTATCGCTTGCTTAACCAGTGAAGCCTAATTGAATCTTGACAACATGACCTCAATGGACGGATACATACAAGTTCACATAATTTATGCAGCTACACTTCCAGATGGCCACATTCGAGGGATATTGATGAAATGGGGCAGGTGGCTGGCTGCTCTGCATTTTGACCAACATTAAGCAAGTGCAAATGAGATGTGATTTTTGTCACTCTTTTGGACATCTTGGATCTAATTGTGTTAGAAATGATCATTGATCACCTAAAGCGCCATGGTAGATGGGTAAATTAGTTTCAGCTGGGTGTTATTTTGTGTACAAACAGAAAAAATTGTAAATCCTTGGGCATCATAGATCATAGGGGACTTGCTTAATTACTTTTAGGTGATCGATGAGAAACTCAAACCAATGTGGAAATAATGAGAATGTGAATGTGTAACAGCAGTTATGATCTGATTTGGATTAGTTGGATTAAATCTGTTACATAAACAAGAACAGGTAAAGGAACGTGGTGAGCAAAAAATAATCATATATAAAAAAGACCAATAATAAAGTGATGATTCATTAACTGAGAGATTTTCTAGTAAAAAACCTATATAAGCATTTCTAATATGGAGTTAAGATATAGAAGAATGTGGTGACATACAGTCAAAGATTTGCTGTGTGACTTACATTTTGACCAGTGGGAATAGGGATGTTTCTTTGAATAACCTGCACAACCACATTAGAATTATCCTACAAAAAATCATTTCAATTTTTAATGGAAATAAATCAGAGCAACAAAATTTAATGAAAATAGACCCTGATGTCTCTTCTAACCAATTGGAAAAAGTTGAGAATATTTAGTATAATACAAAGATGTGGTGATATAAACTCTTATTGGTCAGATTATAAATAAGCTAGGTTTTTAAATCTTTTAAATCTTTGGACTTTTGAATTTTAAAACTCTGTCTTTCTGTCTCTGTCTCTTCTCTTTTTATCTCACACAAACACATCACATACTTGCTACTTCCAAAATCTACGACGATATTATAAATAAATTGACTTGTGTAGAAAGATACTGGATTATCACTCTATTGGAGTTATAGCATGAATTTGGAGTAGAAATGTCCATCCTAAACACAGGAGTTAAAAAAATCTGACAGTCTACTCAGTGATATCTTATAGTCTGTTAAAAATAACATTATCCCGAATTCCCCAATTCCCCCCCTCCCCATCCCTGATCAGTTGTATATCCTCCTAACACTGATGCCCATGAGGCCACCCTTGGCAATGAATACATTCGTTTCCTTACAATATACAAAGTGTTTGGCTTTGAGACTAACTTTATAAGATCCTTTCATAAAGTCTCAAGGAACTGAATGCTGAATGTTCATCTTCCTTTCCCAAGTCTCTCCCACAACCCTTGGGACTTATCCCATTTCCAGAGTATTGCTTCCCAAATAAATTACCTGTATGCATTCAAAAAAAAAAAAAAAAATAACATTAGGCAACAAAAAGGAGGAAAGACTAAACCTGAGAATAATTTATTTGCATAAAAATGAAAGACTACAGACAGATGAACATTGTTATACACTTTCATTGAATGTGACTGTGATGCAAATATACAAAAGATATTAGAAAGCTGGCCATGAAGCCGAGTAAAAAATGGACCAGGGCTGGAGAGATGGCTCAGTGGTTAAGGCACTTGCCTCCAGTGCCTAAAGCCCAGGTTCAATTCCCCAAGACCCACATAACCCCCAGACCCACCAGATGGTGGCCCTGGTGTGCGCTCGCTCGCTCTCTCTCTCTCTCTCTCTCTCTCTCTCTCTCTCTCTCTCTCTCTCCTTGAAATGAATAAATAAAATATTTTAATGGACCAAAAATCATCCACATTTATTTATTAAAACTATGTTATACTGATAGTCATCAAAAACAATAGCATACAAGAGTGTCCATGCCTGTTTCTAAGACACAAGGAGACTAGATCTGTAATACAAGTTAGAATGGTACAGGAAAATAGTTAGGTGAAAGCTTTGAAACACAGGTCATATCACTGGCCACTTCTGTCTCCATTATTGGAGACAAGGCTCCATAACAGGCACCTGAAGATGTCAATCTTAATTCTGGAAACATATCACCTTACATTTAAAAAATGACTTTTCAGATCTGAGATGTGTAAATTATCTTCAATGACTTGCACAGGTCCAAAGTAATCATAGGAATCCTCTTAAGCCGTATATGAAAGGTGGAAGAGGTCAAAGTTAGAGGAAGTGATGGAGAGAGATAGATATATAGAGATGTATAGATGATAGATAGACATATAGGTAAAAAGATAAATAGAACATTAGAGATAGAGAGAGAAATAAATATTATTATGCATGTGGCTTTGAATATAAAGAGAAGACCACAGCCAAAAATTTCATTTGATCTCTAAATGCTAGAAAATGCTAAAAAATTATTTCTTCTGGAAACTTCCAGAATGTTTAGGACCTTGATTTTAGTTCAATTAGATTGAGTTTGGATTTTTCAGTGCCAAAATTGTAAAGGAATAAATTTGTGTTGCTTTAAGCTACATTTTTTGGGGTAAATTATTACAGCAACTTTAGAAAATTAATACAATAGCCTATAAATAGAGAATAGAACTGGGTAATATATAAATATAATACCTTAATTTAAACATCAAACATTCAAAAGATAATACGTTGACTATTGTGCTTAAAAGCTTCATACCCTCTTCTCATGGAGTCCTGTGTGTAGATAACTGTATATTCCACACTTCCTTCATAGAAGCCAAAGTTTAATGAGAGTTAATAATTTCCTTATGTGTGACAATTGAGAGACACAGCTGAGATCTGCTTCAACGGAAAGCCTTCTTATGAGAGTTGCCACATGAATAGTTTTGTGACACTACACTGGCAAAGCTATATTGTTCAGTCTCAGACATGGCTTTCAATTTTAGAGCAAGGTGTAACAATACAAACTAGTTAAATTTGTCTTTAAAATACACTGAGTTATAATGACTGGAGATAAAGCCTATGTCTCAGGTAGGAATATCCATGTAGGCAGCGGGAGAAATGATATTAGAACACCAATCTCTCCTGCTTTGTAGTCCAACCCATGTCAGAGATAAAGTCAGACACGAACTTAAGTGGTAAGGATGGATTTTATTCAGTGACAGTTATTGCACTAGAGAGAAGATTCCAGTGTGAATGGATCTTCAATTTGCACAGAGTTGTCTGAGCACTTTGAAGGGACAAAAAGGAGAGACAGGAGAGCCAAGCAGGGCTTAGTGGAGTCAGGAAAGTGAAAAATAACAAAGGATTAGTCAAGGCAAATCTGATGAAGCTGCCTGTGCAGGTCAGCTGGTAATTTCCAAGTTAAAAAGCGGAGCAGAGACCCTATTCTCAGGTGCAGGAATAAGCAGTGAATTTTATGGGCATCCTTGCATTTCCTTAGGCAAGTACTTTAAGGCCTGGAAGGAGTGTAAAACTACCCCACCGTTAAAGTCTACAGGTAAAGGTAGGTTAAAGCCTGGCAGAGAAGGGGATGCAAAAGAGCAGAGTTTGGCCAGGAAGAGAATCTTGATCATAAACTAAAATTAGCTTTTTTTTCTTAATTTTTTTCAAGTAAAATATTGTAAGTTTCATTTCCAAAAATTAGAGTTTTTATACTTCAAAAGTTTTGTTGAGTGGTACAATGTGCACTTAGCCAGACACAGAATATTCTTTTGGGAAAGACTTCCTTGTATCTCAGTTTTTGCCTTGTATTAAATTAAGAAATTTGTCAGGATTCTCCAGATATTTTTTGTCTAAGGAAGTCGAAATTAAACAACTGCAGAATTTTTTGACATGGATAAAGCAGCAAAACATTTGCTATAAAGCCAACATGAGCCAATAAAAAATTCATGTAGTTTGTTGGTAATTTACAACACGAGATGGATGTGCATGAGTGAAGTTCATATTTTTCCTTTCATTTCTACTATGTAATATACTTTCCCGACCCTAATGAAACACAAATGGCAAAGTTTAATGGTCCTGTGAACACTGGCCATACCTCAAGGATGCTTCATGTCCTACAGACACTCCAGAAGGGATGAAATTGTGAGCTTTTTGTTGAAATAAACATCACAGAGTGACTTAAGTTCAATTTAATTAAATATATATGGAAATTGTTTTGTAGTTGCATGTATCTTGCTCAGTTTTAAAATGTTTACTTCTTAAATTTTCAGTTCTGGAAAACTGAAATATTAAAGGGAGTGTGTGTCACCAATTAGTGCAGCCCTTTCTCAAAGTTAATTAACCTTTGATTCAGTCAAAGGACACATCAGCAAGTTTCTAGTTATTGGGGTGGGAAGGCTGCTGTTTCTACCCAGGAATTCTGTTAGGACTTAAAATCTTCTAAGTGATTGTTGTGGTCAGCTTTCTAGTTGCTGTGCAGAAAGAACCCAAACAAAAGTGGCTTGTGGAGGAATGGGTTTATTAGGCTTATGAACTCAAGGGGAAACGATGGCATGAGCAGAGGGGTGGGCATCGCCTCTGCCACAGCACTGCAAACAGCGGCAGGAAGGTGTGCCAAACACTGGCAAGGGGAAGCTGGCTTATAACCCCATAAGCCCACCCCCCAACAACACAGCTCTAGCGAGGTTATAATTCCCAAACTGCCATCAGCTGAGGATAGATCATTGAGAACACGTTCATTTGTTTGTGGGATCAAACCATGAGAGTGGTGGTTTAGATGAAACAGATGACCTAGTATCAGAGGAGAATTCAGTTCATAAGAATCAAAATGGATAAAGCCGATTAGTAAGCTACACTTGAGAGAAAAGACATCTTTCACTTAAACACCATTCTCTCTCTCTCTCTCTCTCTCTCTCTCTCTCTCTCTCTCTCTCTCTCTCTCTCTCTCTCTCTCTCTCTCTCTCTCTCTCTCTCTCTCTCTCTTCCCCCCCATCATTTTAGTATTTCGGATAAATGTTACCATCATTTTTCCTACAGTTGTTTCTGGAAAAGTAGCTAATGTATAGTGCTGGTAGAATACACTGTAGAAAACTGTGCTTAATTAGAATTTATCTTACACATAGAGGATCTTAATTTACCCATCTGTTGTATGCTAAAGCATAACTTTGTGAAATAAAGGGTTAGGTGTCAGTGTGGGCAGAAATACTCATTTTTAATCAGTGAAACCCAGTGAAGATGGGGCCTGCCTGACCGGATCTGGGCTGGTTCCTCAGGCTATTGTCCCCCAGCTGTGGCTACAGTGACAACTGCGAAGCGGGATCTCAAAAGCCTCTGACCAGATGGGGGATTTTATTTCTTCCTGGCAACCAGATGTTACCAACTTCCCTTTCTGACACAGATCTTGACTTATTTTCCAGGAAGAGGTTGTCATTGCTCCTGGGCATGTTTATTGAGAATTTCAATTCCCACTTAAATAAAGAGATTTGCACCTAATAAAAACTAATTTGCAGGAAAAAAAATAAATAAAAAGAACAAGCAACATTCACTTGTGATTTAGAGAACCATCCAACCAAGTCTCCCTTGCCTAACGTCATTGGCAAACCTCTATGATTATGGCTACGGAGTCATGGTGGGGAGGGTGTGGTGAAGAAGACACCCATTCTGCAGCTCCCTAGAGAACTCTTCAGTCCACACAGCACCTCCCAAATCTCAGATCCCCCAAACTCTGAGATAGTCTGCAACAGAAGAGCTGGGATCCAATGAAATGTTGGCATTGGTCCCTTCTGGGGTTGGCTCTGGAGTTGAAAGCTCCTCATACTGGATCAGAGGAGCTCAATGGGAGTGAACCTAAATCCTGCTTAGCCCCTCACCCCACTCACCAACTCAACCTTCTGCAGAACCACAGGGCCTATGTGACAGCTTGGACTGGGGAAAGGTCTGAAGCCACCTTTTGCAGCACTCCACCTGGTGGATTTACAGCAACTCTTCAATCACTTTGCAGCCTCCCCATTGCCTCCTCATGTCCTCAAACAAAAGTTCTATTATACTTTGGCCTCATGCAGAGGAAAGCAGAGGGGTCCCTAGCCAGGCCACTCTGCACCTCACTAAAAGGAATCCAAGTGCCTTGCCTCAAGCAAGAAGGCTACCTGGATTTTCTATATCCGTATCTACCTGACACATCTAATCCTTGATGAAATATGTCTTATAACCTTGTATGCTCAGCTGTCACAGAGATTGACATATTATCTAAATCAAAGTTCAAGTTAGAGCTGAGGAGATGGTTCAGTGGATAAACTTGCCTTGTAGGCATGAGGATCAGAGTTCAGATACCCAACCCCCATGCTGCTATATGTCTGTAATCCCAGACCTGGGAGGGCAGAAACAGGGCTATGCCTAGAGCTTGCTGACTAGCTCGTGTTCTTAATGGTTAAATTGTAATTCAGTAAGAGACCCAGTCTCAAAGACAAAGCAGGGGCTGGTGGGATGACCTTGTATTATCATGGAGACACACACATACTTACACACACTCTCTCACACACACACACACACTCACACACACATACTCACACTCACACATTCACACACATACTCACACTCACACATTCACACACACATGATAAATAAACAGAAGATATTTATTTAAGAAAATGAGACTCAAAGAGAGGAAGGGATCAAAACCGATTAGCCCAGCTCTTACAAAGTTCCTGGCACAGCTGGCTGGCACTTACCTCATTTACACTGCTGTGCAGTTTCCTCTCCTCACCACTCTGGAGAGTGTCCTGTTCACAATACTGGGGTGATTAATTTGATTGGAGATTGGGGCTCCGGCAAAGCACTTCTGAACCAACTGAATGGCACTGGCTGGCATGCCTGCATTGTGATTGTAACAGCTTTTTGTCAGTATTTCCCTGAGTGTTCACCTGTCTCCTTCTCCCTGAAAACTGAAATTAGTGAGGCTGGAGAGGACTTCCTACTCATCTCTTAGAGCCTACTGCAAGGGTAGAGAATTGAATTGGTTTGTTCGTGGGATTGGCTCTAGAAGGAATGACTTGGTCAAAATTTAACCCCAAATTGCAATTTTGTCTGCCTCATAGACTGAACCCCATTCTGGTCTTTATCTACTTCATATTTTATGCTCTTGGTCTGACTGAGGTCACCTATCCTTAGATTTGTACAGAAAACTCTCTCTCTCTCTCTCTCTCTCTCTCTCTCTCTCTCTCTCTCTCTCCTTCCCTTCCTCCCCCTCCTTCCCTCTCTTTAATTATATTTAAGCCTCCTAATCTCATCATAACCCCACAGTCCCACCAATGACATTGAGCCCAGTGACAAAATATTTCTCAAAATCTGTCTCTTCAAGTATCAGTTCTTTGAAATTTTTGAGAAGGATGTCTCTAGTCAAGTAGTTTGAGCAAAAACTCTGAACAACCATATGGTTAAATTATTTTTAACATTACTCAAAGTTAGCAGTCTAAAATTCAGAGACACCAGGGTAAGATTTTAAAATACAGATCCATGGTGTCTATCTGAATGGACCATGCTGAATCAATATGTTTTGCTGTAAATTGGAGAAATTTGAGATTTTTTAAACTACCTTAATATTTATTTATGTAATCATCCTGGCCTAGATTCCAATTATATAAAACTCTTCAATACCTTTTCCTTAATCATCTGATTAATACTCCTCAAGTAGTCAGCTAACAACTGCTCATAATTCTTTGTGATAGTATGTGTTAAATGTGAAGAAAAGTCTATTTGATATATTTGCAAAGATATTGAACTGGGGAGAGTAAGTGAAGATATTCAGTCCAGCTAACCATTTCAGAATTTCATTCTTGACTATTTCTAATACTTAATTTCTCTCCCAAACTACTTTTTCTCCAACTCAATGTTGGGTGCATATTGGTAATTGATCAAAGCCTTAACATCCTTTGTGTACTAATGGAAAACAGACGAAGCACTGTGGACCTCAATGTGAACATCCTCTCTATGTGGCAATAAGTAGAAATTTCCTGATACTTCCACAAAAGTGTATTTTAAACTATTTAAGTTTGTTTATCAAATGATTCCTTCACTACTTTAGAGAAATTGAAGCTTGTCAAGAGCTGGGGCAGAATTTTTTTTATTGTCCATAATGAGTTACATTATTTAATGGGCAAATGATGAGCTACAGGGGTGGTAGAAATATCCTGAGGCCTCACCTCCCCACAGACTGACAGATGCTCTGATTATCCCAGAGTGAGTACCAATGACCCTACTAAGGAGTGTCCTCAGGAAAATGGGGATTGGGCAGAGAGGATATAAGACTATAATCTATGTAAAAAAATAAACATATACATCATTTTTAAAACTTTAAAATATAAATTCTAGCAAGTAATCAAACTATGAGTTAAATTATTTTCTTCTGGACAATTAACAACATCAAATGTAACTGGAGACCTCTAGTCAGGGAAAGAGTGGTAAGTAAGACAGAGCTATCAAGTAAGGGAGACAACTCGTTAACTGAAAATAATATTCATATCAAATCACAAAAGCATAATTTTTTGGAAATTACCAGATATTCTAGTCAATGGGAAAATGTTAGAGATTTTTAAAAGGTCATTTGCTTCATCATTCAAAAAATTACCCTCAAGATTACATAAAAATAGCGTTTGAAAATCTTGTGCTTTTTTTTCCCCTACATCTGGACTTTCATCTTTAAGATAAAGACAGAGCATTTTTTCTCTTATAATTGTTCTCTTATTGGCATATACCTAAAATCTAGGACTTTCTCATATATTAATGACTTCATTTATCTTGTACTTCAATTGTGTATTGGTAGCATGTAGTTTTCTTTTCTGCCTTCAGCTATTGATATTTTTAAAATTGATTTCCATAGTTGGCCATGTTATACAGACATCACCAGTGTCCATAGAATTGTGATTTCCACAAAAGTCCACAAATACCTAAATGGATGCTCAAGTCCTTTCATCATATTTCCTATATGACGTACACATTCCCCTGAAGAATTGCCAAACTTTTGGTACTGTGACATGATATTTTCATCTAAAATCATGTTGGGGCACACTTAAAGTCCTCGTGAGATACATGCTTACTATGGATGGACCACAAGTTGGGCATGCCTGGTTTAAATCATCTCTATATTGCTTATAATACATAAAATAAATACTTCATAAATTGTTATGAAACTGTATTGTTTAGGAAATGGTGACAAGAAAACACTATCTATGCATGTTAAACATGTCTACAATTTTCCCTAAACATTATTCCTATTAATAGTGTACTAGGTAATATTCAATATATATACATATATTGTGCAATATTTAAGTCAAGTTAAATATATTTATCTCTTGTGGTTGAAACTTTTGAAAAGGCTTTCTTCTGACTCTTTTAAATCTATCATCTATCATCACCCTACTGGGATGGTTTGAACATACAATGCCACCCTGCCCCCAGATTCATGTGTTTGAATACTTCTACTTCCAGCTGGTAGTATTATTAGGGAAAGTGTGGAAACTTTAGGAGTTAGAAGCCTTACAGAAGGACGTTTCACTCTGGGAAGAGATTGAGGTGATATAGCCCAAACCTAAGCCTAATGTGCTTGCTCTCTTCTCCTTCCTCCCTTCTGATGTAACTTTGTGACACTAACTTTCTGATTTTGCTATTTTTCTTTCCAGCCACAATAGTTTGACTGACAAAACCATAAACCAAAAATGAACAATTTCTTTCATTAAGCTGCTTTTGGTATGTATTTTTTTGTCTCAGCAACAAGAAAATAATATACAGAAAATTGAGCCAAGAAGTGGAGCCATTGCTACAATAAACCAGACCATGTGATACTTAATCTTTTAAATGTGTGTGTGTGTGTGTGTGTGTGTGTGTGAGAGAGAGAGAGAGAGAGAGAGAGAGAGAATATACTTTTTAATTTTCTCACCCCCATCCCTGTTTTCTTGGGGCCCTCCTAAGTGAGGTTATGGGATTCACTGTTCACTGTGAGTTCATGAAGGCCTCATCAGTCCCAATGGGGTAGTGGGGGGACCATGCCTCAGGATATTTCTACTTACTCTGTGGATCTTACAATCTTTCTGTCCCTCTTCCACAATGTTCCCTGCACCATGGCAGGCCTGTTGGCTGTCTGACTTAGTTCTATGTAGCCTCTGGGTTTCTGCTTTGAAAGGCTTTGATTGATCACTGTGCCTGTCACCATCACCCTGGAGCTGGTTGTCAGGCTGGCAGTTAGAACAGTGTTCATTCCTCCTCTGCAAATTCTCCTGGGCCCTGGCAGACATGGAAGAGGTGGAAAGTCTCATGGTGGGTTCATTATGCTCTTGTCTTATCAATGGATCTTGACTTTCCTCTGTTTCCTCTGCCATCTGTAAAAATGTTGTAGATTCTTCAAATAAGACTGAGAGCAATTTCAGTTAAAGGGGGGTATGTAAAGTTATTTGAGAGATTTTTGGTGTACAAGCCCACTCTTCTCCAGAGAGCAATGGGGGCTTCTTTCTAAAGGATGACTTTTCTGAAAATGGGATTCTGACTTGGTTTCCAACACCAGATATGAGTTCTCTCCCACGGAGCAGGCCTCAGGTCCAATCAGAGAACACTTGGTTACCTGCAGAGGCTGTGTGTCACTATTGCACAGTGTGTGCTTCTTATCCAGCTGGTTGAGTTTGTAGTCTGCAGGGTCCCCTGCTTATTCATGTTGGTGGTGACGGTTTGCTGCAGCCTGTGGTATCTTCAGCAGTAGGGTCTTTCCTTTTACCTCAGGCAGGTAATCAGTGTTTTGTCAGGTTACATACCAAGGGTAGAGCCATCCTTTTGTGACTGCCTGAGGGGGCAAAACCAGTGGAAGATTCCTAATCATTTGAACCTGAGCTAGAAAGTCTATCAATGCTGTAAGCAAGCACTTAATGGGCCATTCTGGTGGAAGTTTGGAAGACCAGAAGGCTGAGAGATATTGACAATGGGGCTTGGCTCGTGAGGTTTCAGAGGAGAATACAGACTCTATCAGGAAGTGGGAGATCATATGATACTCTGGCAAAGAATCTAGCTACATTCTGCCCATGTCCTAAAACCTTAAGTAAAGCTAAATTTAAAAATAAAGGATGAATGTGTTTGGCAGAGGACATTTCAAGTTATAAAAACATTGACTCTGATGTGGATTCTTTTATTTTTATTTTTTTTTTCGAGGTAGGGTCTCACTCTAGCCCAGGCTGACCAGGAATTCACTATGTAGTCTCAGGGTGGCCTTGAACTCATGGTGATCCTCCTACCTCAGCCTCCCGAGTGCTGGGATTAAAGGCGTGCGCCACCACGCCCGGCTCTTGATGTGGATTCTTTATGCTGCTGTCATTCAGAGAAAAGCAGGAAAGCGACTCCTTCCATTCCTTTTCTACTGTAATGGACACTTCCTCTCAAAACTGTAAGTCAAAAATACATCTTTTCCTACTCTATTGTGTGTCTGGGCAGCTATTTTGCCCCAGCAATGAAAAAGTAACTGATATAGTTACCATCAAGAAAACTGACAAAATTGATCGGGAGGGTGTGGGGAAAGAGGAACTAATAGGAGGTCAAAGAGTATAGCCATTAGAAAAACCAGCATGGACATTTTTCAAAAAAAAATAATTCAAAATAGTAAGGCCATAGGACCAAGCCACACCACACATGGGAAAATGTCAAAAGCACTCTATTATCCTACTGTGGAGATAATTTCATACCCATGTTTATTGCAACTCTAATGACAAAGGCAAGGAAATGGAACCCATTTAGATTCTCAACAACAGATGAACAGAGAATGAAAATGCACTTCACATACACAATGGAATTTTACTCAGCACTAAAGTGAAATAATAAAAAAATTTTAAAGGATATCTGGACAGAAATATATTAAACCCAAATTCAGAAAGACCAAAGACATTTGTTCTCATTCATAGGTAATATGAATTTGTGTGTTTATATCCACAAACATTGATAAAGCCTGATAAAATAGAAAAGAGACCAAGTGAAAATAAAAAGAGAAGCTGAGGAGGGTCATGCGAAGGGTCAGGTATGACATGAAAGCAAAAAGAAACAGGGGTTGGGGCTTGTAAGGTGGAGCTGAGCAATGGGGGGAGGGAAGGAGAATCAACTGAAACAAATTGTGTTTGAAAATGACACAATGATATTTACTATTTTGCATGTTAATTAAAAACATACACCTTTAAAAATGAAAACACGTTGGTTGCGGCTGTATGGGTTGTGTCTCAGCTCTGTTTCTGCTCCCTGGATCTCTGAGTCCATCTTTCTGTCTGTCCCACACTCTCCTGATGAATCTGCTTTGCTAGTATGTTTTGAACTCTGCTGTTGTTAGGATTCTTTCAGCTTTTGTTCTTTTTCTCAAGATGAGTTTAACTGTCAGGTTGGTTGGTTTTTGTGGGTCCATATAGAGTTTAGATTTTTTTTATTCTATAAGAAAGGAATTAGAATTTTTAGAAGGGCTGCCCTATATCTGTACATTATTTCAAGTGGTATGAACATTTTAACAATATTCCTATTTTTTCTTCAATTGCTTGCAGCAAAGTTTTATCATTTCATCTCATTTTATCTAATACTTTTCACCAGTCATTGTTTAAATTCATAGACATAGATGTAATAGTCCCCAAAGATATAATATCCCACACTATTAATTGCTAAGGACTTGTATGCTGAAGATATTTCCCCCTTATCTTGTGTAAAGAAGCTATAGAAAGCATATTTCAGTAAATTCGCTCCAGAAACTGGAATGACTTCTGAATTGGCTGTTTATTTTTTTAAACTAAGGATAAACCTATCTTTCTGCACAGAGAAGAGACGAGCAGCAACCTATAAATCAATGTTAACTGAGCTAATGACTTCTATCCTTTCCATAGGCAAGCACCATTACATGAGCAACTAAGGAAGCTGATTTTTGTCCCCAGGCAAATTCTCCTCACAGCCATCCTCATCCAACAAGTCGCCTCGGATCCTTTATATCTGTCAGATCATCTCACCTGTCAGCCTGTACAGTGTCCTTAGGATAGGTTAGCTCCTCATACCCTGAGGTTAATTTTGAATTAAAAATACAGCAATCTTTTCCCAGAAAAAAAATTGTAGTGATTCTCATTAAAAATATCCATAGGTTTTTAAAACTAGGAGCTGAGGTCTTAGCATCAGAAGATAAAAATTAAGCAATGTTATAAAGAAGAAAATATTTAAATGTTTGCTTAGAATAAGAATGCCAACTCCAGAGCCCCAGTTTTTTTTATCTTGTATTAAGTCATCAAATAAATAATGGGATCTGAATATTTTCCTTTGAACAGAGTTATTTGGGATATAATTTATCTATAATAAGTGGAATTGTTTACAATATAATTTGACAAATTGTTCTGTTTCTCCTTGTAATAATCATTGTGGCTGGTAACACACACACACACGATACTTGAATATTCTGTCAAGTTTTTATGTTTTCTTCTTATTAAATTATTCTGAGAGGTATTTATAAATCTAAACATAAGTTCTTTATTCAATATGTGCTTTGCATATTGAAAAAAATTCTGTTTGTGGCTTATCTTTTCATTCTCCTTATAACAGCTCTCAGAGAGTAGTTGAAACTCCAATTTATTTTATTTTCTACCTTACAAATATTTTTGTATCTAAGAATTCTTTGCTAATCCAAGGTTAGAAATCTTTTATTCTGGAAATATTTATACTTTTATGTTTCACATTTATACCAGTGATGCACTATAATTATTATACATTGTTCAGGGTATGGATCTAAATTTTGTTTGCATATGGTGTCTTAAATTTTTGAGCACCATTTGTTGAAGTGCCTTCTTTTTTCCATTGAATCGGACTGTACCTTTAGCCAAATTAAGTTGTGCCTATTTCTGAATTTTCTATTCTCTTTCTGCTATGGTTTAAATTAATTTGATTAATTTAATTCATCATTTAAATGTCTCATTTAAAACTCATATAAATATCTGTGACAGTGTTGAGGAGTGGGGCCTTTGAAAGTAGTTATTATGTCATAGATGCACCACCCTCATGGATCGATTAAAGCCATTATTATGAGAATATGTATGCATGGTGTGAATACACGTGTGCGTGTTTGTATGTGTGTGTAATGCATGTTCATGCATGCACGTGTGTATGGTCAGAGATTGGTGTCAATTGTCTTCCTAATCCTCTTCAACTTGATTTTCAGAGACAGGGTCTCTCACTCAGCCTAGGACTAATTGATTCAGCCTCCACACTAGGCAGCTTCCATGTCCTAGGAATCCTCCTGTGTCCACCTCCTCAGTGCTGAGGATTCAGGTGTGAGCCACGACAGCCAGCCAATATTTTAACATGGGTGTTGGGCTTTCAAACACAGACCTCATGTTTGCATGGCTAGCACTTTATTGACTGAGGCATCTTACCAGCCCTGAAGCCCTCTCTCTCTCTCTCTCTCACTTTCTGTCTCTCTCTCCCGTTACAAATAAATATATATTAAAAAATAAAATTGAAGTAAAAGCTGAGCCTAATGGCACAGCTACTGAAGGGACTAAGGCAAGAAGAAAAAAATATTTAGGCTCATTGTTCTAGATATTCTTCCATTTCTTTATAGGGTGACAAAAATATGCCTCCAATACTCATAGATCACTTTAGCACAGCCCTCTTCCTTAGAAGAAACATTAAACAATTTCAATGCTACTACAAAAAATAAATTTGACTGGAAGCTATTTGTATTCAACCAGTCAACTGTCATATTTATGATCTCCATGAGTTTGATAAAAATAAATTGTGTATCATGCAAGTTCAGACAGTTGCCTGGCTACTCAGTTCAGGTGTTTTCATTTTAAAACCTATATTCTTCATAAGAAACCTGTGAAGGAAATTAAGAATACAACATTTTAAAGAAGGGATGAGAGAAAGGTGGTATGCAATATAAGTATAATTTTATGATTAATATATGATATACTTCTATACTTCAAGTGATTTTTTCTAACATAAATAAAAGTTTTTAATTTCATTTTTAATGGGAAGTTTAAGGAAATTCAGAGATATTTCTGTCCTGGACTCCAGGTAGTTTGAAGTACTTGCAAAAAGAATTTATGAATTTCCATATGTCCACATCAGATTCTCTCATTGGAGTTGTAATTTAGTAGCTTGGCTTCCTTTTTTTGGTTGAACCTGATCCTAAATAATGACATCACTGAGTTGTTCCTTCAGTATTTTCAGCTGTCTTTTATTTCTGTTTCATTAGATAATTGAGCAAACTATTTATATCCATTACATTGTTGGTTAACTCTTAAGTCCAGGTCTTTGTCCCAGAGGCAGAATTTCCTTCATTGGCTTAGATGAGTCTTAGCAATGTGATTACATAAATGTGACTTTTCCATGTGAAGATAGCAAACATGTGAAGTATCTTCCTCCTCTGCCTTTCTCTCTTATTATTTTTTTGGGGGGTAACATGCCCTCACTTAACTTCCTACAGTGTTTATTAATTTGAGATTCTTGTTTGAGAGATGTATTAAATATTCAGTTCCCAGCACAGGATTAGTATGCTTTAATGAGTTTTTTAATCTTAAAGAATGACAAAGAAAATTGTAATTATATATTTTATATATATATATCCCTTTGTCTGTAAAACATGGTGGTTTTTTAATAATCTCTATTTGATGTTTCTGATAATATTATAGGATTTAGATATTAACATCTAACTCTAATGAGCCTATTTTTTCTTGGCACAAGTTAGAGAAGCAGCTTGTTGAGTATTTTGAACAATGATTATGGGCCAGGTTTTAAAACTTATTAAAGAGATCTTTTAAGTAACTACACCTGGTCTCCAACTTCCAAGAAAAACATCTGAGTAAATAGTAAATGCTGGGCCAGAATGTCTTGTTTTCTTTTGTCTGAATATTATTACTGTGGAGGCAGCCACAGCTGAGGGTTGGATGGGACATATGTTAAGATGGACTTTAAATTGATATTTAAACAAATCAGGGTAGAAAACAGTTGTGGAATAAATGGAGAGAGAAGCAGAGAGGCAGAGCAATTTCACTTTTCTCGAACTCTTTTCTTCCCACATGTTTGTCTTTCAGAATTTTAATGTGTTGCATTGTTTAATATATAACATGCAAGACTCATAAATAGTTTGCCTTTCTTACATGCTAAACAGCATGCACTTATTTACATCCTCATATAATTCTCTTTAGCACCAACCAATTCAATCACATTGACCCAACCAATTAACACTCTGCCAATGGAAGCTTTTTAGTTTACTAGCAGGAAAAGTGATAGAAAATGTGCTCTCTATGAAATCATTTAACAGTTTTATGATATTTTTAGTTATAAAATGTCAGGAATCCTTTAGTATTGATATCCATGATGCCCAAATCAAATGGTATATGAATTTGTAGTGCTGGGATTTTAAGGATACAGGTAAAGTTTGTGAGAGGTTATATTATTAATTGGCACTAAAAACCAACAGACCAAACTAATGTAGGGCTTAATCATGGCACATGAGCTTTAGTTAAATGAAGGAGGCCCTGGTAACCAATTAACCAATTAAACTGGAACCAGTTTTAAATTGCCTCTCTCCAGCCTTCCTGTTTCCTATAAATGCTGTCAGATTATGTTTTTAGGGGAAGTTCTCAGAGCCTCTTCACCTTCTGGGAGGACCCTGATTTACAAATTGTCTTTTGTTTGTTTTCTTTTCATTGATCAAGTCACCTGGACTGGTTTTAACTGGTCTGAGGGACTCTCCTTTTTAATGGAACTTGGCAGGATCCAGGGGACCCCCCCAGGAACCTCAATAAAAACCAGAAGTGGCCCACTGAGCACACAGGCTCCTGTTTTCCAGGCTGTAATGGGTAAGTCCTTGTCTCAGGCTCTGAAGTTTTAAGGATATGTGTTTTGAGCTGAGTTGACGTGTATGATTAATTTAACATTTACATTGGATTCCCCAATCGTGAAACTGGAATGTGTTCAGTAGGAGGAAGACAGTTCATCCTGATGTAAACATTCTAGAATTCTTCCTTGTAGAACCCCAATGTAGAATTAAGACTGGAAGAGGAATGACTTTTTTGGGGTTTGTCATGGCTGCTTGGGTCACATGGAAGCTGGACTGTGTCCAGGGTCTGCAACTCCTCTTTCTGGGGACCCTAGCCTTTTCCATAGCTAAGAATTCCCAAAACCTGTACTCTTTCCTTTAGAGAAATGGATGCAATTTAGGAAGACAATTTAGAACAAAGTTGAACACAAAGAGGAAGTTTTAATCCAAGTAAAATTGTTTATTTGTAGAATCCTTCATGAAAGGACCCAAACCTACAGAGACAATGGGATGCATATTTTCAAATTAGCATAGAGGAATTTACAAAAGACCAAATGAAAGAAATAAGTTGTTTTCAGAAGTTGGGCCCTTTGATCAGTAGAGCAATCTGTTTCTTTAAAGTAAAATCTGGAAGTCTGAGGATACTGTAGCTCAGTGACATGAGCTCAGGGCAACAGTGAACGCTGCTCCATCCTGGCATGGAAGACACGATGTCTGCCCTATTCATTAATGAGCTCTTCCCTGAACTTCATGTTCTAGTCAGAGAGCTTAGGCTTGGGGCGGGGGTAGCTAGGATACTGCCTGTGTGTCCTGACTGAGACCTTACTTAAGGAAATCAACGCTTATGGAGCTGATCCATGTCTCCTCTGCACCTGGAGCAGAGAAAAGATGAAGTCATCAGAGGCCTTTGCAGAGGGGAAAGCTAAAGGACTCAGGCCTAGATTGACCTCACCTTTGCCCATTTCATCTCAATTAGGTTTTCCACTAATGCTCTCCATTATCTTGGCAGGTAACATTGCTCAAATCTGCAATTTTATTACAGTGAACAACCTAGCTAACATTCATTTGGAGCAATAATTAGGCAAGTCAATCAAGAAAAGGACAAGAGCTCCCTTGTTAAAACAATTAAAATGTTCAGTGTGTGAGGAAAAAGAAAAGCTCAGAATACCTGGTTTTTCAGGAAGGTGAGTAATTACAGGCAGAGATGATGGTTTGTAACAAGGTCTGTTTGGTAGGATTAAAGTCTCTTTTCTACTACCTGCTAGGAGTCAGTTTCCTTGGAATTGGGAACAAGGGGGGATAAGAGGACATGCCGAGGTGACATATTTTTTGGAATGGCACTTCCTGAACTCTCTCAATGGCTAGATTTGTTAGTAAATAAATCGAAGTGAATTATTGAGAGTGAGTAATAAGGTGAACATAAGAAAGTTGGGAGTTTGTGTATCAACTTGACCTATTTTCATGGGCTTTGTCGATGGCTTGTAGTTTTGGAATCAGGCTGTGAATTAAGTCTTAGACATTTATGAAATGTTTGAGTCTTTTGAGTACCTTCGACTACCGAGGCTTGGGTCTTGGCCATTCTAATTGTGTTGTGTATTGAAGTAGAATCTGAAGACAGGATAAATGTATATCTGACTATGAGATTTTTCCCGTATCTTTAATGAAAGTGGTAGAATAAGAAACTGCTCTGAAAAGATACAGCTGTTCTTTGCCTTCACTGAGAAATGTGGAATGTATCTTGACTGGTTGGGGAAAAAATTGAGGAATGAAATAATTTGAGACTGATAATCAGTGCATAGTATTTGATAGTGACCGCTTTGGAGGACATGTTCTACTAAGGCCTGGGGATATAACAGTAAGATCCATGTAGTATCTTCATGGTACATCGTGTTTTTATGAAGTATTGACAAGCTATGTATATTTGGGTCAGACTAAATGACTGAATGAAGAAATCAAGGACAGATAAAAGCAAATGAGTAAGTTGTTGAATTTCATGGAAGACAAATACTCTGAAAGAAGGCTTATATGTGATCCAGAAGCTAAGACTATAAGGGGAATTAAAGTTTTTCTAATAATGTAAAAATTATGGAAATTTAGCATTTGGTTCCCTATTTTCAAACAAGGTTTCATAGAGTGATTTATCTTCTCTTAAGAGGAAATAGACCTTAATTATCTTTGGATCCATGGAAAGAACGGAAATGTCAGCTATAGAGATGGCCATTTCTTGTCTTTTTTATTTGCCAATGGAAGGCTTCCATTACCATTTTGTTTAGATGAATGACTTGTTCATTGTTCATGGCGACTTATGTTTTCATTTTGATGGGGAGAGTTTTGGACTTCATATATATATATATATATATATATATATATATATATATATATATAATTTTTAACAATTTCCCTCAGCCAGTTCTAGATTAGCATGTTTGACTTGTAACTCACTCTGTGAGATTCCAGAAAGGCCTCTGGAACATCTAAAGACACCTATTAAGCTACTTAAAATTGCTTGATATAAAAATTACAGAAAATATCATCCATATGATAATCGCATTTAAATTTCTGAGCTATATTTTTAAGGATGTTTGCTCAATATGAACTTCAAAAATTGTACGACAGGTATAGAGGCCAGATAATCCTCCAAGAATTCTGTCATGATGCTACTTAGGTTCCAGTGTTTGTATCCAGTGGAAACGGTTCAGCTTCCTCTTCAAATGCTTCAGTATTGCGTTGACTGCTGATGTGCTTAGTCCTCAAGGGAACTCCTGGAAAGAAAGGGCTCTGAGAAGTTTCTGATAGTGACTGCGTAAAACTTCTGGGAATTTTTGTGAAATGAATTGGTTCATAACACTACCAGTCCAGCACAACCAAAAGCAATTGATTGAATGTAAGGAGAAGGCACAGATTTTATGATGAGATTTTAGCCATGGCTGGATTGTTGAAGTGCACAATTTGAATGAATTTTGTGAGGCTGATCCGGATCAAATTGACTATTATGGTCTGTTTAATGGGCAGTGTGCCCTGACTTGGAGAACTGGGAATGGTATTTGTCAAGACGTGAAATGAATTTTAAGCATGGTGGCATCCATAAAGTCTTTTAAGTACAAAATTATGTTCTCTGCAAACAGGGATAATTTATTTTCCTTATTTTTATCCGTCTTAATTTTTTTTTGTGTAATTGCTCTATTTTAGTCTTTGAAGACTACATTGAGTAAGATTAGAAAACATGGCCACCTTGTCTCATTCCAGATTTTAGAAGAAATATTCTCAGTATTTTTCTTGTAGTATCATATTGCCTTTAAGTCTGTTGTATATAGCTTCATTAGGTTGATGTGTGCTCTGTTCATATTTTTTTCAGGACTTTTATTATGAAGATATTTTGAACTTTGCCAAATGTCTCTTTGGCATATCATAGTGATTTCATTTCATGTGATATCTGTCCTTAAGTCCATTTATATGGTATATTTATAGATTAGTGAATGTTGAACCAACTTTCCATTCCAGAGATGAAAACCAACTTGGTCATCATATAGATCCTTCTTAATGAGTCCTTGAATTTGACTTGCAAGTATTTTGTTGAGAATTTATGCATCTATGTTCATCAAGAAAAATTGGTCTTTGGGCTGGAGAGATGGCTCAGAGGTTAAGGCACTTTTGCCTCCAGTGCCTAAGGCCCCTGGTTCAATTCCCCAGTACCCACATAATCCAGACCCACAAGGTGGTGGCCCTGGTGCCCCCCTCTCTCCTTGAAAAATGAATAAATAAAATATTTAAAAATATTTAAAAAAGAAAAATTGGCCTTTTAGGGTTTATGTTGTTGTTGTGTATTTATCTAGTTTTAGTATCAGTAAAGATGATTCTGGAAATATTAAAGACATTTAGGGCTCATGGATATAAAGACTCAATGGAATTTGTATGTAACATTTGAATTTGAAGGAAGGCAGGATGCAATAGCCTATATGTTAGTTTTCTTGTACACTTCATGTTGAAAGCATATACCCAGTATGTTAGTGACACAGCATGTTTTTATCATATTATATCCAAATAGAGTAGTGAGAGGTCAAGCCTTTCCAAGTTCCTTTCTAAGAGGGTTGAGAGGTCTTGCTCACAGGAAGAAGATGCTGTTTATGACAAACAGGCCTCACTGGATGTAGAAACTTTTAGAGCCTTGATCTCCCTTCTCCTGGAACTGTGAGAAATAAATGTTTACAAACCATGCTGATTATGATACTCAAGTTATAGAAACCCCATTGGATTAAGATAGGTCTGCATGCCATATCATTTCCCACCTCAATTTTAATATTTCTGCAAAATAGTAACATTTTGTCAGAATATAATTAGTGTTTTATCCAAACTAGCAAAATCTTTCGTTGATATACAGAGACTGTCTACATGTAATGTTTAGCTTCAGATCTTTTATTTCAGTGATTATATTTTTAATTCTGTAACTTCCATTGGTTTCTTTAAAGGATATATCTTTTGAGGTTTGCTATTTCTATTGATTTTTTTTGTTTCAAAGGAATTTGCAATTGTTGAGTACCTTCAAGAGGGGGCTGCTTTTAAAGCTGTATCTAATAGTTCTACCACTGATTTCATCAGATCAATCTTGGTTTTGATATTAGGTGGTTGAGTTTTCTCATTCAAGTTAGGATTTTCTTAGTGTTTATCATGGAAAGTGATTTTTAAAAATAATTTTTATTCTATCCTGGACATTTTTGGTATTATGTTAAGTCGTGATTTTGTTTAAATCTTCTGTATTGGTAAACAAATTTCTTTGCTTAGGTTGAGCATGCAATTTCTGACCTACTTTTGGGGCTGTATTCCATTAATAACACTTTTCTGAGTTCTTGGGATTTTTCTTTTGCCTTTTCTGTTGTTTTTCAAGTTAATTACAGGAAGTCTATGGTTCCTCATCATGTGGACCAGAAGGTGCATCTTTCAGCACTCAGCTATCCTTGAGATGGACTGATGTAACCCTAGGAGAGAATTCCCTGTTCCCTATTCTCTAGCTCTCCAGTGCTGGTAGGTTTTACACTGTGTATTTAGTCAGGGTTCTCTAGAGGAAACAGAGTTGATAGAATGGATTATAATAAAAGGGAATTTATTGGCATAGCTTACAACAGTCCAATAGTAGCAGTCTGTAGGCCCACAGGTAAGGAACCAGTAGCTGTTCAGACCACATAGATGGATGTCTCAGCAGTCCGAATCCAGCCCAGAAGGCCTGATGAATCCCTGGGGAGCAGCTAGCTGCTCTTTGTTGTTTTCTCCTCGGGGGTTGGTGCAGAGGGAAAACAGAAGAGGTGAGAGCTGAAGCAAGCTGTCCACTGTCTCAGGGCTGGGGTCCACAGAGCTGGGGGGATGGCGTATCCACGTGGTTCTTTATTCAATTGGGGGAACTTACATTTTATAGGAAAAGGGGGTCAGGGGGATGGAGAATGGGGAAGAGAAAAGGAGATTGGTTGATCGGGGTGCTGAGTTAGTGGCCTGCACTGGGATAGGTGAGTATGGACAACCTGAGAATACCTCATTTGGGGGCCTGAGTGGCGGGAAATACGTGATGCTAGCCACTTCCATGGGGATGGGTACAAGGAAGTTTTTCTGATACCCAATGCCAGTCATGCTGAGATGGAAATGCTGCTTTCTGTGACTAGCCCATGGGGGGGGGGTTGAGAGTCAGGGTAGATGGAGCTGGGAAACGCCTACCGAATTTTTGGGGTTTCACCTCACTCATACATCCTTAACCCTTTGTTCTCCGTGCCCTCAGTAGCAGTGCCAACAGGCAGTGCCCAACAGCTCTTCAGTCCAATATGTGAGGTTGAGGAAACTGGATTCCGATGTCCAGGAAGGGAGGAGAGCAGGATGCGAGTAAGTCGCAAACAAGCACCAGCAGCAGGGGGAGGAAGGAAGAGAGTCTCCTTCCCCCTAAGCTTCCTTAGTCTCCTTCTGGAAGGCCCACCCACTGGGGGAAAGGGCTCACTCTGGAGAAGGGAACTCCTCCCTTCTCCAAAATCCCAAACTCAGAGACCTGCCCAAGATTACTATAGATTTGACAAACTTAACCATCACAAGTCTCCAAAATCTCACTTTAGCCCAGGCTGACATGGAATTCACTGAATTGTCTCAGGGCAGCCTCGAACTCACGGCCATCTGCCTACCTTTGCTTCCCAAGTGCTAGGATTAAAGGTATGCACCACAGAATTTGAGGAAATGGATTTATTATTATTGTTTACATGTCAGTACATGTGCTTGTGTGTGATTATGGACGCATCCATTCCTTGCAATGAATCCTCAGAGCATTGGTTCTGTCTTTCCATCTAGTTAGAGACAGGTGAATACCAGTTTAGCTATCCCAGGTGCTTCAGGAATGACTGCCCCTCATTGCCATAGGCATGTTGGGATTGCAGACACATGAGTAAATGCATCTCCACCTCCAGGGGTGCTGGGGATCTGAGCGCCAGTCAGTAGACTTTCAGAGCAGCCACCTTTAACCACTGAGAGACTAAGACAATAAAAAATATACTATTGAGAATAACAGTTTGGGGTATTTAGCCCTTGGGAAAAAATACAGCATGGATTGCAAAATATTTCTGTTTCCATGCCAACATCTGGAGACTTTTGAAACTTGGGTCATGTTTAAAATAAGGAACTGGAGAAAGTGCCATTGTGGTCTCAGATAATGAGTTATGCCTTGTCCTGAATACCTGTTAAAATAAGTCTCTTGAGTTAGCAGATACCTGCTGGCATCCTCAAACTGCAAAATTGAGAAATTGGTTACATTTCCTTACCAATACTCCAATTTCTGTCAAGCTGTGGTCTTTGTAAGTATATTTTTTAAATTTATTCTTATATTAAGCCTCTTCAAAGCCCTACATGCATTTTATACCCTTAGCACATTTTGGACCTACTATATGTCAGATGGACTGAATAATCACATCAAATAGCAGCTACCATATCACATAATAAGGAGCTTGACTTCATGCATCAAGCCTTAATTATCCATTTTTCATCTCTGCATTTCTATTCCTTGGGGGGGGTGGGAAATAATTCGTGTCTATCTAGTCTCATCCAACCTTCACACTTAAGTTTCATATGCTTCTATTGAGCTTCCCTGTCTTCTTGCTGTAATCATCTATGTAGATAACTTTAAGTAGTGGTACTACTGAATAATTGACTGAGTCCTTTTTTTGCCCTGGTGCTGGGGGGTGAACTTAGTTCCTTCAATGTGTTAGATAAGCCCTCTACCATAGAGCCACATACAACCCCAACCCAACTGAACACTTATGTGTAAAATATACCAGTGTTTCTTACGTAAAACTCTTAGCATTTGCTTTTCACTAAATACTATGAAATGTACACTTAGATCCTGCTCTTAAGGCAAGGGAGCTGAGGCTCACATATGTGGATTAATTGAGAATTATTGCACACCCCAAGCTGGACCTGCAGCCCTATCCATATTCTTTTCCACTGTAAATTGGCATATCGAGGTACAGAATATATGATACTATCCAACGAGGCTGTGCTGTGATAGTAATCTTGCAGACAGTGACTAGAAATAGAGAATTGATATGAAGTTGTTTGACAAGCGATGAAAGAAAAATAAAAAGATGTCAAGCGATAGAGACATCCAAAGTAATATTGAGAACAATTCTTTCAGATGGAAGTCTGTCAGCTCCCAAGAGCTTTTCCCCACTACTTCCTTCGCAGTGCTCAACAATGAACTTCAATCCTCTGCTGTGCCTCTAAGGTTTT
>PVHP010009505.1:0-50283 GCA_004024765.1 Zapus hudsonius | reverse complement strand
GGAGCCTCCAGTTAATTTACTTTGACATTTTCTTGGTGACAAGAATTGTTTAGATACCCAATATATGATGTGCACTGTATGTATAATGATGAACAAAGTAGACCGTGTCCCTAATGAATGAAGGTACTTTAAAATCAACACATATATTAGTATCTATTGTGTTAAGTGTCATGAGGAGGGGGCACAGGAAGAAAATAAGAACCGAGGTGTTTTACACGTAGGCACGGTGTCTCTGAGGAAGTCCTGGTAAAGCTGAGCCCAAGAAATCTGTGGAAGAAGTGAAGTCCACCCCTGGGAGCCACGTGCTGAGAAGCTGACATTGAAAATCGGTGAGAAGTGAACTTTGCTTTTTCCTCCAGCTTTTCTTCTCGTCTTTCCCTTGTTTTTATTCTTTCCTTTTCCATGTTTCCCCATTTCTTCCTGTGGTCTCCTTCCTTTTCTTTACCACCCCTTCCTTTCGGTTCTCTTCATCTTAATTCTTTTCTTTTTCCCTACGTCCTTTCCCTTCTTTAGTTTTCTGTTCTGAAACATTCCAGTTGGCATGTCAGTAAGTGGATCAAGAAAGGAGCCAGGGAGGGAAAAGCCACGGGACTCAGGGGAGCATGTCAGAGGCCAAGCAGGACAGGGTGAAGCCCACAATGGAGCTTCAAAGGCAGAAAAAAAAACAGCCCATATTTCAAGATGGGGAAGGAGGGTGTTCAGATGGGAAGGCAAATGTGAGTCTTTAAAGCCAAGCATAGTGAAGAGGGCATGCGTGCCAAAGAGATGTAGAAGCTGGCTTGAAATGGGTCCCATAACCAAATAAAGATCAAGTTGACCTTCTAGATAAATGATATGAACAAATTATAAGCCACTGAATAAAGCAAGAGGCCATGAGCCCTATTCTTAAATAAATAAATACATAAATAAATAAATAAATAACATATAAAGGACTGGATAATACATTAGAAATTAGAATTTTTTTTAATCAACAGGTGTGGTAATGCTAACACAGCTTTTGTGAGCTTGATAGCATGAAGCCCATATCAGTTTGACCTTATCCTGAAGCTCTAATGTGAAATGGAATAATACATGCTATTAGGTAACTTCTCGCAACATACATATTTACTAAAAATAGGAAAAGAATAAATCTAGGATGGAAAATCCTCAGAGAAACCAACACCAGTGTGTGTTTTGATACCGCCTGTCATTTCTTCAATTCACTTTATGTATTTCCACTATCAGCTCTCTCCTGAAGCCATTTCCTCCAGGCCCATAAAGATCTCTTTATCATCAGATTTCTGGTTCAGTGACCTTGCCTCACCCCTTCGAGGTTTTTACAAGGACCACGCATGCATGCTTAGGACATGGTTGTGAGTGACAACTCTATTGCTACATTTCCTGTTCTCCTATCACACCAACTGCTTTCTCACTCCTAGGGAAGGTTGTATTCCCTCTTCTTTCCAACTCTTAGATGCTGGTGTGTTCTAAGGCTCTTTTGAGGAACCTGCTTTCTTCTAATCTCTACTCTCTTGATAAGTAATCTTAAACAGGACACTATTAGTTCCCAAATATGAATGTATGTCTACATACATACGTGTGTATGTGTGTGTACATATATACTAACAACATACATATATGTATATATATATTTGGTTCATATTCATTCCTCTCTCAGTTTATGACTCATTTAACCAACAGTCTCTTCAACATCCACCATGTTGACTTAGTTTCCTAATAGAAGTCACAGATTCAACAAACACAGAGCAGGATTCTTGATTCAAGGCTCTCACCCCAACCATCCTTCTCTCCCACTATTGCTTTAGAGAAAATGTCAAATTGGCCCCTACTTCCATTGTCTTCCCCTCATCACATTCATAAATAATGCTGACCCCTCTCCAGAGAGAAAGGATTAAATATTAGGCAGAGTTGCAAGTGCTTTACATAACTAATTTAATGTAGGTTATTTTCACTTCCATTTTTTTTCTGGTAAGGGAGTCAAAGTATAGGAGTTGTATTTCCACAGCATCATAGGACAGTGTGTGAACAAGAAGGGATTTCACATGTCAGAGGCTTGTTTCCAGAGATTGTGATCTTTTATCTGTTTTATTATAGGTGTGTGGGTTCTGGGGATTAAATACAGAGCCTTGTATACATTAAGAAGTGCTCTAAGCATTTAGCATACTTGTCTATCAGGGCTATGACCTTTCAGTACTGCCCAAAATACAGTAAGAGTCTGCTAATGTAGTCTCTTTCAGTTACATCTCATCATCTACTATAGATATTCTATTATTTTTCAATCCAAAGTTAAGAGGTTGGACATGTGATGGTTTTAATTTGGCTGAACTTGGAATCAACCTCGGAAAGCTTCCAGAGAAAATTGGTGTAACTACTACCAAAGTGCTGAACTCTGGATTCCTGTTCTCCTGCAGAACTTTTCTAGATGTTAGTTCTGTGTGGCAGGCATTGGTGCTGTTAAAAGACCTTTGTAAGGAGGGGTTTCTCCATATGCACCTTCTCTACCGGGAGGACGAAGGTTATCTGAGGCTTCAATTTTAATCCTCTCGTTTGGCTACTCTATGTCCAACCTGCAACCTCTCACTAGTTCTGTCAAGATATTGGTCACAAAGTTATGGAAGACCTTCATTGTACCAACCAATGTATGCCTTACTGGGCTGATCAGATGTTTAATTTTTTTTCTCCACCAAATAGCATGTGGCTTCTTTTACTTTACAAAGCCCTGAATTTCTTCAGGAATCATTCCTTGGCTTTTTAATTATTTTGTTGTAAGAATAATGTGCTAATGATTACTCAATTATTATTTCCAAGTTTGACCCTATTCATAATATTAGCAGATAAAGGAGAAAATTCATGATTTTTCCAAGATATTTTGAAATTATACATACATACATACATATACACCACACACACACACACACACACACACACACACACACACTAGAATGAGACAGAAAAATGAGAAACAATGAATGGGTAAGCCATGACATTTTGCCACTGCAAAGGAACTCCAAATGCATGCACCACTTTGTGCATCTGGTTTTACATGGTGTGATGGTTATGTTTTATTGTCAACTTGATCTTTTTAATTATCTTGGTTGGGTCTCTGAGGATGTTTACAGGAAGGAAGCCTGCAAACATCCTCAGAGTAGGGGGCAAGATGTAAGGAAGCTCAGGAGAACTAGAAATAAACATCCCTCCCTGTGTGGGCAGTGCAGGAAGGAAATTCAAGGGACTTGGGAAGCCATTAAGTCTGGGATAGGGTTGCAAGAACTCCATCCTAAATCTATATAAAGGGAGAGAATATCTTCTCTGCTCCCTGCCTGTTTTGCTGTTTTCTGCTGTTGGTGATGGGTTTCTCTCTCTGCTTGGACCTATGAAAGGGGGGTCAGCCTCTCTTTTTTGATATTATGTAACTTTCCCTGGATCTGTAGTTTCAATAAATCCTTTCCTCCCATAAATTGTGCCTGGTTTGGAGATTCATCTCAGTGGTGTGTGGCTGACTGTGAAACATGGGTTCTGGGGAATCAAACACAGGCCAGCAGGCTTTGTGAGCAAATGCCTTTAACTGCTGAGCCATCTTTCCAGCCCTTACAAATTCACTTTTGATGTAACCTAAACTTCATGAGAGAACTCTTACATTAGGTAAAAGGAGAATCCATGTCAGAGAAGTTGGCATAAAACGTACATTATGATCATGCTGGTGTAATAAGAACCTTCCTTTTGAATTAGGACAATAAAGACTGTATGCCCTCGGGACATCTGACACAGAATAGAAAGAGATGGGGACTTGTCATGACATGGGGAGAGAAGCCCAGGCTGTTTATAGGCTCTGATAGGGGACTTCTGCCTTCGAATGACTTCAAACTTCAATCACCACTGACAGAGGCCACTTGTCCCACAGAGATACAACCTTGCATCTTCAGTACACTCTTCTCATTCCTAGGCTCAAAACAGAACCCACCATAAACTTTCTTTACTAAAATAAATATTTTCACTTTTAACCCTGTGACAAGTTACACTCTGAACCATGTTAAAATGGAAGGGTGGTTTCCTGGCAACTTTTAGGAATGTAACCAGAGAGTCATGGTGAATGCTAAAACACGTAAGCAGGACTCACCCTTGAGGTGTCACACCCAGGCTCTGAACCCTAGACGACTCTCTCTTAGAGAAGCCCACACCCATGCTCTTGAGTATTTTTTTTCTCTTTCTTAGTGTCGCTATTTCTTCTGATCACCATGTATTAAAATATCTTTGATATAAAACTTTGCTAAATCATTTGGCTCTTTCTAGAATTCACTCTAGGATAGGTGCCATGCACCATGGAATTTCACCTGGATGGAGGTCTCCTAGAAGGGGACTTGTCAGGTTGCTTGGAGAGTGATGGAAGGGTTAAGTCTGGAGGTAACTGGGAGTGGAATTTCATATTGCTCCCAACACTTCTAGTACCATTACGTTGGGAGAAGAAAGAGGCTAACGAATTAAACAAGGGTGACAGTGAAATAAAGTTAAGAACAGTTAGATAATATGAACTCATATGTAGAACATCAGGAAATATTTGTAGATATCTATAGAAATTGTATTTCAAAGAAATGAACATTTGAAAATTAGGGATTATAAATTTTAGGAAATAAAATTTAAATGATATTATTTATGTTACATCAAAAATGTAACAAGAATGCATATGGCTTGTTTGAAGAAATTATCCAGCATTAAATCTTTCTGAGAGGCATTTAAATATAAATTAAACAAAAGAAGGAATATAGCCGATTCAAGTCTTGAAAAGTGGAATATTTTTTTAAATTAATTAATTAATTAATTTATTTATTTTTTTGGTTTTTCAAGGTAGGGTCTCACACTAGTCCAGGCTGACCTGGAATCCACTATGTAGTCTCAGGGTGGCCTTGAACTCACAGCAATCCTCCTACCTCTGCCTCCCGAGTGCTGGGATTAAAGGCGTGCACCACCACGCCCGGCCTGGAAAGTGGAATATTAAGTGATTCAATCCGATAGCAATAAAGGATCCAGAAATTGTCTTGTTACTATTTTTCATTTGACTATATCAAGTTTACAGTAAGAAAAATCTGAAAATGTAATTTTCAACTAAAGCTAAGACACTCATAAAGAAAAATATGTTTCAGAAATTGCTGTACCTGATTTCAAGTTTCTTTTAGAACTCCCAAAGGAAAAACTGCTTTGTATTTACACTGAGCCATGCAATGCAAGAGAATGGAACTCATGAGACTTGGCTGTAGAGATTTTAGCAGGTACTATTACAAAGACTTATAACTTTTTGATATGTGGGTTTAAATCAGTTGGCTTCCAAGTGGACAAAAGAACTTTGACTCTTGCTACACAACACACACACACACACACACACACACACACACACACACACACACACACACAATCATTTCTAGCCTGATCAATAGCCTTAATATACAAGGTAAAATGTAAACACTGACTTATGAAAAAGAGCATATTTTCAACCAAGAAACATAGAATCTTTATTATATGAGAGGTTAAAAGAAATGATTTACAAATTGAGCTACTTTGATGTTACATAATCATGTGAACCAGAAGACAGCGTTTACAAGAAGAGGAAGCAAGGAACTAAGCATTAGAAAATACTTGTAGAAAAGTGTGAGATTTGGTGTTAGTTCTTCACTCAATATCTGGTAGAACAGTGAATCCATCTGGGCCTGGACTTTTCTTAGTAGGGAGATTTTTTTATTCCTGCTTGGATCTCTGTGCTTGTTATAGGTCTGTTTAAATGGTTTATCTCATCTTGATTTAATTTTGGTAGTTCATATACATCAAGGAGATCATTTCTTTCATATTGTCAAACTTGGTAGAGTACATGTTCTTAAAGTATGTCCTTAAAATTCTCTGAATTTCACTGGTATCTGTTGTAATGGTGCCATTGTCATCTCTAATTTTAGATATTTGTGTCTCTTTTCTTTTTCTTTTGGTCAGATTTGCCAAGGGTTGTCAATCTTCTTTATCCTTTCAAAGAACCAACTCTTTGTTTCATTGATTCTTTGCATTATTATTATTATTATTTGGTTTCAATTTCATTAATTTCTGCCCTAATCTTTATTATTTCTTCCTGTCTACTGGTTTTTGGTTTGCCTTGTTCTTCTTTTTCCAAGACCTTGAGATGAAGCGTTGTTGTTTACTTGTGACCTTTCTAGTTCCTTAAAATAGGCACTTAAAGCTATAAATTTCCCTCTAAGGACTATCTTTATTGTATCCCAAAGGTTTTGATAGGTTGTGTTTTCATTTTCATTTGCGCCTATGAATTCTTTTATTTCCTTCTTGATTTATCCAATGAACCATTCATCATTAAATAGTGTACTGTTTAATTTCCATGAGTTTGTGTATGTTCTATGGGTTTTTTTTGCTGCTGATTGGTAATTTAATCCAATTGTGATCAGATAGATTATAGGGATTATTTCAACTTTCCTGAATTTGTTAAGAATTTACTTTATGTACTAACATATGGTCTATTTTAGCGAATGTTCCATATGCTGTTGAAAAGAATGTGTATTTTGTAGTATTTGGATAAAAATGTTCTGTAGATGTCTGTTAGGTCCAAATTGTTCTATAGTGCCATTTAGTCCAGTTGCTTCTCTGTTTATTTTTTTGCTGGGATGACCTGTCAATTGATGGGAGTGGGGTGTTGAAGTCTCCCACTACAATTGTGCTTGGTGTTATCTGTGACCTCAATTCCAGTAGTGTTTGTTTCATGAACTTGGGAGCACCTGTGTTTGGTGCATATATGTTTAAAATAGTAATGTCCTCATATTGAGTAGTTCCTTTAATCAATCTGTAATGACCTTCCTTATCTTTCTTGGCTTTCCTGTCTGATATTAGGATAGCAACACCTGCTTGTTTCTTGGGCCCATTTGCTTGAAACATTATATTCCATCCTTTCTCCCTAAGGAAGTGACTATCTTTTATGGGGAGGTGCATTTCTTGGAGACAACAAACAGAAGGATCCTGCCCTTTAATCCAATCTGTAAATCTGTGTCTTTTTGTCGGAGCATTGAGGCCAGTGATATTAAGAGTTTTTATTGAAAGGTGTGTGTTTATTCTTGCCATTACTTGCTTTTGTAGTAACTTTATAAGCACTTTTTTAAAAAAATGAGCATACCCATATAATAATGCTAATATCACTTATGGCCTCCTACCTCTGCCTTCCAAGTGCTGGGATTAAAGGTGTGTGCCACCATACCTAGTAGTCTATCTTTTGACTCATACTTTAATCAACCAGTAAAAGAAACTCTTGGCATCTTTTAAACTATATAACCTGCAACACTAAACCCAGAATCTCTGCTTAATGGGCCCATATAGATGGAGTCTGCTCTGGTTTTATGCATTTCCACCATTTAAACCCAACCTTAAAAATCTATCTATCCCACACATATTCCCCAGACTTCTGTAGTTATAAATTAGAAAGCTTGTGAAGTTCTTTAGGAATGTGGTGAAACTCTTCATTGGTCACATTGGGTACCTCACCTGTTTAGCCTTGAATCTTGTTTGTTATAGGTCTAAAAGCAAAGATAGTTATTTGCCACAGAAGCACAGGGTATCTGGGGACAGATCCATTTGAACATAACTCTCCATCAAAACCCTCCATCAAAATTGCCCTTTTCCTTTGGTCATAAATAAAAGTCTTTAGAACTTATTTTATGTGCTTGACATTCAGGTAGGCTGTAAGTAACTAAAACAGCCCTATGACATCTGAGGTTTTCACCAAGGCTGTGCTAGTAACTAGGAAACCAGGAAACTGAGGGAGGGACCTGGGGAGAAGGAATCAGCCTGAAAGAGCCTCTGAGTGGGAAAAAAGTATTTATTAACATCTCAAAGTCCATGTGATGATTAAGTTCTGTTGTCAACATGATAAGATCAGGAATCAAGAGATATTCCTTTGGGCTGGGTCTGTGAGGGCACTTCCAGGAAGGATTGATGGAGGAAGGAAGTCTTTTCTTAAAGTGGGTGGCCCTTCTAGTGTGGAATATAGTGTGGAATATTATATATATAATATGCACACACAAGAAAACACAGTGCCTTTTGCCTGTCTGCCCATAGTATTCACTGGTGAGCACATCTACCTGGTTTCAGCTACCCTTTCAGAATATTGGAAGCCAGCCTACTCACCTTCATTGAAGATCAGTGACTCTCCAGGAATTCTCAAGGCCTTTGGTGCCACATTGGGATTACTGAGGCCTCCAGCTTTGTGGACTGAGCAGCTATTGGGTTCTCTAGCTTATAGATAACTACTGTTGGACTGTCCAGTCCATCTTCTGTAAGACTAATCAATAAATCCCCTTTACAAAACATATTCATTCTGTGGGTCCTGTTGCTCTAGAAATCCTAATATTACCTGACAGCCCATGTACTGCTTACTCTCCCAGCTCTGGTAAGTGGATGATTGATGATGAAGCAACCAGTGAATTCCCATTCTTGTTAAGCATCTTGGTCACCTGATATGGGCTTGAAAAGTGCCCCAGAGCAACCTTCCCCATCACTTATACAGCACAGGCTGGATGTATTTGTGGATGTCTCTTTCAACCATATTTGCTTTTGGCACGATGATTTCTTCTAAGCACGTTTGATAGCATATGTCTTAAAGTAAAGCTGTTCAGTAACATGCCTATTCTGAAGTACCCTCTCCATATAAATATGTATGAGCCTCACAAATGTCTTTTTTCCTTTGAGATCATGCCATTTGTGGAAGTTGATCTCTCCTGTTAACAGCCAATGTCAAAACTCCTTCGTTCTGTGTGTTTCCTATGCACCCAGCCTTGCACACACTAAAAGTGAACCCACTCTCATCAACTAGACAGATGGGCACTGAGGGGGCTCTTGCATCATAAGGCTGGGCATGTTCTTCAGAGAAAACCATGACCAGTTTCAAAGACAATGCAGGAATGCTTCCTTCAGGCAGGGTAAAGAGGGCATTACTGCCAGGGTGGGGTTGGGATTGAATCCATTGCTAAATTTGGGGAGACTACTTCCCCAGGCAAACTAAACCCCTTAGAATCTGAGAGTTGAGTGCCCTCAGCCTCGTGGGGCTTCCATTCCAAGTTACTGGGTCCCACTCCTCCAATCACTGTGCTCACTTTAACTGCCACCATCAGTTGAGGCTGAGATTTGGACTTGTGAGGCAATTCAGCCAATCCTATGGTGAGGGTTTGGGTTTGACCATTCTAAGCAGGGTAGAACGGAATTTCCATGGAATTTTGATTTTGCATTTCTGTGGTGGAGAGTGATGTTGAACATGTACACACACATATTTACTAGATGAATTATACTTCATTTTTTTGAGAATTCCCTTAATTTCATTAGCTCATTTATTCCTTGGGTTGTTTCATTTCATGGTAGTTTTATGAGTGCTGTATATCAACTTTGTATATAGAGTTTTATATCAGTAGAATTTGTATATCTGTTGCACTATTTATGCAAAAGTTTGTGTAATGTTCAAGTGGAACTGGGCTATGTGGGGTGGCGGTATTATTCCTCCTTGGTAGACGAGAAGGGCCACTCAGTAGCTAAATTGTCAGTTCTCATGTTCTAGCCACAAGTTGCAGCACCATTTTAAGAAAAGAAAATAGGGGCTGGGGAGATGGCTCAGTGGACAAAGTACCTGCTATCCAAGCTGAGTCCCTGTGCTCAACCCCAGACACTACACAAAAAGCCAGAACCTTGGCAGGCTTCTGTAATCCTAGAATGCTGATGGCAACATGGGTGTTGGAGACAGGAGAAGTTCTTAATTACTACTTCTGCATTTCTTAATTACTATACTGAGTTATTGTTAAAGAAAAGAGTAACAGAGGAGGAATTCAGAGAACCTCTGCCTTACATGAGTTAGAAAAATATGGACAGACCCCAAAGTTATCCTGTGATTTCCACAAACATGCCGTGGTGTGCACACTCCTGCACTCACCCAGGAATACACACACACACACACACACACACACACACACACACAAGAGATCAGTAAAAATGACAGTTCTTTTAAAAATAAAAGGTTGACATTAACCATGGAAAAATTACAACTGCTATATAGGCCCCAAATGCAAATTTCATAAGACCCAGTTAAAAATAATCATCACTTTAATTTTAATGACTATTGTGTCATAAAATAACAAGGACGATACAATGTGAACTTAGATAGTTCACAGTTAGAAAAGGAAGGTGAACAGAATAAGTGAGACTGTGTATCAGTGTACATCAACTAAGAAAAACTGAGTGAAAGTAGATGGAAATTGGAATTTGGTGTATTGCCAGTACTCACAGATTTTAAAAGTTTATTAAAGTTATGAAAAGTTCTAGTTAAGAACTAAAAAGAGGGTGCTGAGGAGACGGCTCAGTGGAATGCTTATTTCTCAAGCCTGAATATCCAGGTTTGGATCCACAGGTCTTATGGAATAGCAGAAGTCTTGGCAGAACCTCTGTAATCCCAGGATTCTGACAAAATGAGAGGGGGCATAGGAGAATTTCCTAGGAGCTCACGGATGAGATAGTCTGGTGAGAAGAAAGAGAGTGAAAGAATGAGAGAGGGAGAGAGAGAGAGAGAGAGAGAGAGAGAGAGAGAGAGAGAGAGAGAGAGAGAGAGAGAATGCAAAGACTGAAACCAAAACATTGTGCTCTGAACTCCCAGCACGTGCCTGTGCTTGCACACGGATACACGCACACACACACACACATACACACACACACACACACACAGAGTCTTTTAAAGAGAAGTAAGGAGCAGATGGGAAGAGGAAGCAAGAGTTGGAAGGAGGCAGGGGCAGGAGGGGAAGAAGATGGTTATACACAGGAAGAACAGCGTTGAGTGCACAACAGAATGGGTACAAAAACACACAGAACAACTGTGAATCCTAAATAAGCAATAGAAAAAAGACAGCCAGATCGTTCAGAGATGTTTATGCAGGAGATTTTCACGAAGACCAAATAAGCTAAAAATGAAGTAGACTAATAAAAGATATTATAGCATCAGTCAGTATTTCTCCCAGGTTGGGATTTGCAGTCCTCGTCTGATGTGCTTCACGTGGGAAACTGCTGATCGAGGAAGCGCATTTGCAGCTCCAGTTTGAACTATAAAACCAGCTTGTGGAATGCAGTGTCCCGATGGCATTGCAACAGATTACTTTGGGGGCTGAGTTTCCACCTCATAAACAGTAGCGTTGCATGTTTCCAAGTCCACAGCAAAGAGTGTGGTTTGGAGGAAATTTACACATATTAGTGTTCGACACTTGCTGGATGGTCACACTTTATTTGCACAGGTCTCTAAGTCTGAGACTCTGAAGTGACCAGATCTACATTATGCTTATCCTTTTGTTATCACTACTAACGCTTTTAAAAATAAACTCCAAAACATACCCTTAAATTACCCAAACAACTTGTATGGCCACTCAAAACTATAAATACCTAAATATTTCCTGTTCGCTTTGCTAGCGGAGGAGATAAGGGGCAGGAGGCCAGAGAGGCAGAGTGGAATCACCTTGCAGACAAGAGCTGTCTTAATGCCAAGGGCAGCCAATATGGCAGGAGGTACGAAGCAGCTTCAGTTGTTCCCTCCAGACAAAGCAAGATGTCTGTGTTTAAGGGTTTCTGAGGGTAGGGGAAGAGCTAGGGTGGGCCAGGTTAATATGTGATCTGCACCATGGGTCCTGCCTGACTTGTTCTACACAATAGGTGTCACAGAAAGACTGGGCAGGGGAGTGGGAGCTGGTTAATGGGTGGCCTTTATCAAGCTCTCTTGGGACTAGGGCAAAAAGGGTGAATGAGAGGGTTTGGTTTCTCGAGAGACCTGTGAAAAGAGAAAGGCTGCAGGGCTGTGGCTGGGTCTAGAAGTTTCTTCATAGTAGCACCTGGGGGGTCTGAGCTGTAACATTTTCTAAGTTAAAGATGAACCAGAATAGACATTAAAATATTTAGATAATCACACCATTGAAATCCAGACCTGATTGGGACCAGCATCCGTATCCACATGTGGACCCACTCTTTCCACCACTGTGATCTGGACCTGGTTTGAATCAGCACACACAAGCTCCCCAGAGGAAACTTCAGATGAAGCTTTCAAAAAAGTGATGATGAAAGTACAACGAACTCAAAGGAGATACTGATACACACGGGAATAATATCCTGACTAAATTCAAAGAGGACCCAAATAAACACTTCAATGAATCCCAAGGTGTTGTAGCTCATGCTGCTGGGATGAACCTCCAAATCAGGCATAGTTTATGGGAGGAAGAGGGGATTTATTGAAGCTTACAGATCCATGGGAAGTTCCATAATGGTAAAAGAGGCTGGCCCCCTTTCACAGGTCCAAGCAGAGGGAGAAACCCATCACCTACATCTCCAAACTTACACACACTCGGGCCGACCACCAAACCATCATAATTCCAGCAGCATTCAGATAGCTCTCTACATATAGCTGGAATTCCAGATCCACCCCACACCTTAGGGCTCTACCTTAGGATCCACCCATAGAGACATCTCCTTCAACCAGGTGGCTGGAGACAAGCTTTAACAAAACTGCTGGTTCTATTGGGGAACATCCATTCAAACTACCCCACAAGAGAACACAAACAAATTGATAGATGAAATGGGGAGGTCAAACCAAGATGGAAGTTCATAAAGAGATAGAAATTCTGAAGAAAAACCAAGCTGAAATGGAGCTGGAAATGAAAAATACAAGTCAGACAAATAGCTCCATGGAAACTCTCACCAATGCAACTGATGGAGTGGAAGACAGGATATCAGGTGTTGAACAAGACAAAGATGATGAATAGTATCAATTCAACCAATGAAAAGTTCAGAAAATAAGCATACGAGCAGAACATGAGAAAAATGTGTGAGACGCTGAAAAGACCAGATGTTTGAACTATGGGCACACAAGAACTTTAGGTCAATAACATAAAATAGTTGAAATAAAATTATTAAAATAATTTTACAAATCTAGAGAAACCAATGCTTGTCTAGGTACATGATGTATAAAGAACCCCAAATAGAATCAGGAAAAAAAAAACATGCCCCATGTCATATGACAGACAAAACATTAAAGAAACCAAATGAAGAAAGGGTATTGAAATCGCTAAGAGAGAAACAACTGGTCATATATAATGGCAGGCCAGTCAGAACCTGACGGTGCCCAGTTCCTCTTTTGGCATCTCTTGTAATGGTAGACTATAACAAGTGGCTTCATGCCATCAGGAAATGCCTTTGCTTTGAGTGGCCCAGAGTGAGGAGTGGGGGACAGAGGATGAAAACTTAGATATCTATAGCAAAGAAGAATAGTTTGGGTCCCTCCATCGCTTTCCTCATGTGTCCCAGGGACAGGAGAGCTCCTCCTGGGAGGGCTTTGATTTCCTGGGGCGATGACCATTGCCAGAGCCCTGGAGTCCCTTTGGCACCCCTGGTATAGATTTGGCTTATCTCTCAGGGCAAAAAATACTTGATCACATGAGACTTCGACCATTTGTCTTCCTGCCTATAAACACATCTAGTTGTAAGATGGTGTTATAGTTGATACTTCCCTCTGGAGGCTGTTTTTTTTTCCCCAAGCCCTTGTTTAGAAGAATATCATATGCCTTTGTTTCAATGTCTGGTTTTCAAAGAGTTACCAGTGTATATGAGTGTATCCCACAGCACACAAAGGGATAGTAGTTTTAGATATTGAGCTGTCCGTATAAGATAGCACAGAAAGAAAGGTTTCCTTTAGCTTGCCTGTTCTCCCCTTGAAGCTCTGACAACTCTCAACTTTTTCTTCATATTTAAAACAGAGAAACCCCTCTGGATCTAATGGGACCCAACTCTGGACCTTCTGGCATAGTCACACTGTAGTACCTGTGAGCCATTCAGGGTCGGAACCTGCACCTGGTTAATAGCTTTCCTAATTCTTGCTGGGTACATGAATTTTTAAGATCAGGCCACACTGTGAGAAAAATAGTCCCTGTGGAAGACATCTTTAATTAGCTGTCACCATAGATGGACATTGAGCCAAGGAGATGAAGAAGAGGTCCCACCATTCTGGCAAGGAATGGCTCAGGAAGTCCTCCAGAGAGAATAGAAAAAGCCAGCTCAATATCCCTGCTGAGAATAGAAAAGGAGTCAGGCCCATCCAATCAGGATAAGGAGACTCCAGGGGGACCCAGTCCTCTACAGACTCTCCCCAGCAACAGTGTAACAAATGGCAGCAGAGAAGAGTTATTCTCTCCTGTGTAACTGGGGTAAGTGGAGATTGTCTACACGTTTCCCACGTATTTCCTTGTGGGAACCAAGAGCACTTAAAAGGCTGGGACCAGCAATCATTTTGAGCACCATTGCCCATTCCCACATTGCGTGTTTGATTAGAGAGAAAAGCAATCTGGGCTGAAGAAGGGAAATATCCCAGGAACAAGTAGGGAGGGAAGAAAAATGATTGTCAGGTGTTCTCTTGACTCCCTGGAGACTTTTCAAGGTGCTTCTCCAAGTCCTTCCTGATGAAGGACACTAGGGGAGTGTCTCAGGGAAATAATCCTTCATCTCCTGAGGAAGATACTCTGTTAAAAAAAGTGTGGGGGGCTGGAGAGATGGCTCAGTGGTTAAGGCACTTGCCTGCAAAGCCTGGGTTTGATTCCCTAGTACCCACATAGAGCCAGAAGCACAAAGTAGCACATGCACGTGGAGTTAATTTGCAGGGGCTGGAGGCCCTGGTGAGTCTATTCTCTCTGTCTGTCTCTATCTATCTCTGTGCCTGGAAGTAAATAAATAGCATTTAAAAAAAGAGGACTTAATCCAGTACCAGATATCTTGTTGAGATGTCTGAGTCTAAGTCCTACTGAGAGATCTATGGGCAACCACCTGCCTCAGCACCACAGTTGGCTTCATGGTTTTCCCAAAGAATTGCACATCTGGAGGTCAGTCCGAAAGAAACCTGGATCTAAAATTTCTGATTCCACAAGGGGTTTCAGGGATGAACCAGTGAGAATTCCAGAGAACCTCATACCTGAGTCTTTTTTGAGATCCTGCAGCTGGGCTTTCACATTTAGTGGCTGACGGGTGACCGATTTCTAGAGAGAAACCATTAGCTCTAAGTAGTGAGAGCCATTAGCCTTGAGAACAGGTGGAGAATATTGCAAAAGATTGAAAGTTTAACAAGTTCACTTATCCTTCTTCAGATTTTGGTAGGACCTCCAACTCTGTTACCTGGATTTCTGGATGAAGTCCATTGTCCCTGGACTGCAAGGAATTACATGTGAGAACAGAGGAGGAACAAAAAAGGAAAATATTATTGAAAGCCAAAGGAAGGTTCCCGAGATGAAAGTGGCTATAGAAAAGTGGGGATTTCACCTCCTGAGAGGAGCTTGAGGGGTTCATGCATACGTAAATTAGGCATTAAGTTGGGATGAGCCTCATTGGCTCAGTTCAATGTATATAGAGGACCTTGATTGGTTGGTGGATTGAGAGAAGAGCACAGACTCAGAATAAGCCTGCCAGTTGGGACAAAAATCCTATAAAAGACTTCTAGATGGAAGAAGAAGCAGGAAGTAAAGAGAACAGAGCCCTTCCCTTGATGGCCACCTGTCTCCATGAGTCAGGCTGGCTTATGACTGAAGTTGTCTTCTGGTCTCTGCAGGTCAGGGTGACATTCACGTTCTTGTGGCCTGTGTCCCTGGCTACCTACAGAAGAAAGCAACCTTGCTCCCAATCTCTACTACTGCAATTTAAAAGAAACCTCTACACACCAAGAAACAGGCTGGGGAGATGACGTAGCACTTAAGACTCAAAGAGTCTGCTTCCCTAGGTTCAACTCTCTAGTACCCACATAAAGCCAGATGCTCAAAGTGACACATGCACCTGGAGTTTATCTGCAGAGATGAGCCACCCCAGACCTATCATGAAGGATCCACATGAAACCCCACAGAGATTGGTGGGATAAGCAAGAGACCTATAACCACAGCCAATCAGTCAACCCAGGATAAGCCAGTGAGACAGACACCAATGATCTTCAACACAACCTAAAGCAGAAGTAGAGACCCCCTAAGACCTCAACAATAAAGCAGCCTTAATACTCACCCACCATGACTCAGGGAACTGAACGGAAGAGGGGGCACAAAGAATGTAAGAGCCATGGTGGGGGGAACTCCCAGAGACATTGCTTCCTTCAGTAACAACATACAAAGGGGGTGGAACCAGTTGACTCCTAGGCTATCCATAACCCCTACCCCATGGACTGATCCAGACTGCCCACGGAGGAGGATACCCAGCTGATTAGGGACAGGGAGGAGGGAAATCGGGGAATTAGGGACACCAACACATTAATTGCTCATTCAGTGTATCTATCTATGGATAATATAGAGAAAAAAAGAGTCTCTGGAGCAAGCACACTCTGTCTTCTCTTTCAGTCAAATAAATAATTTTTTTTTAAAGAGTGGACTGGGGGACCAGGTCAGAGGACCTGGGTTTGATTCTCGGCACCTCAAAACAAAACACAAAGCAGCAAGAAGAAGCAATTTCAAGACCTATGATGCTAGGTTAGAAGCAGAATTCTACACACAAATTTAGTAGATTTAGCAATACAAATGTGAATTCTGGGAATCAACTCAATGATGGCTATTTCTTGGAAAAAGAAGGGATGGGGTAAGGCATGGAATTTTATGATTTGCTGTGGTATTTTTTAAAAATAACCTGTGACTGACAAATATGGTAGATGGTATTTCTTGGTGAATATATGTATAGCTCTTTCCTTTTCCATATATTTGATATTTCCTAAACATCTACCTGTTAAAAAGTAGCTGCAAAGAAGTGTGAGGCCGTGAGTATGGCCCTCCCTGCAGGCCTCCCTCTGCTCATGAGGCTATTTTTCATCCTTGCAATCATCACTAATGTGGTGAAGTGACCAGCAAGTCCATTGTCAGACCTTGCCATCTGTCATGGTTTGATCCAGGTGTCCCCCACAAACAAATGAATGTGTTCTGATAGATCGATCCTCAGCTGATGGCAATTCGGGAATTAGAACCTCATTAGAGCTGTGTTGTCAGGGGTGGGCTTATGGGGTTATAAGCCAGCTTCCCCTTGCCAGAGTTTGGCACACCTTCCTGCCTCTGTTTGCAGTGCTGTGGCAGAGGTGATGTCCAGCCCTCTGCTCATGCCATCGTTTTCCCTGCCAGGATGGAGTCTCCCCTCGAGTCCGTAAGCCAAATAAACCCATTCCTCCACAAGCCGTTTTGTTTGGGTTCTTTCTGCACAGCAACTAGAAAGCTGACCAAAACACCATCATAGCCTGGTTATCTACAGCCCTGGGCTTTGATTCACTTTGACAAGACGTCCTGCTTAGTAAACCTTGCTGACTGGGCCATTCACAATGTGGCATTAAACCACTTTGATTTTTAAAGTGCCTAACAGGTTAACAGCTGCATATCAAATTGATTCCCTGGCTATAGCATTAGAAAAAGGCTGATGGTCGTGATGTCACTCCTCTTGGTGGGCAGGAAAAGAGATCACAGAGTTTGTGTGAACAGAGCCTTCAAAGCTCCCTGGGTACCATCCACACACCCAGATAGCGCTTCACTTAGACAGCTTTGGCCAGCCAGGCGTGGCCTTTCTCCCTGTTCAGATTTCACAGAGATGC
Source organism: Zapus hudsonius (assembly GCA_004024765.1). Taxonomy (NCBI): domain Eukaryota; kingdom Metazoa; phylum Chordata; class Mammalia; order Rodentia; family Dipodidae; genus Zapus; species Zapus hudsonius. The sequence goes on along the minus strand of PVHP010009505.1, from coordinate 32,657 downwards.
TTTCCATTTCCCTCCCCCTCTCCTGATGGTGCTCCCCTCCTCCCTCCTCCCTGTGCCCATCGGGATGGCGCCATATTTGCTGGTGTTGATCTGATTCATCCCACAGTTCCTGAAAGACTGAGAAACAAAGTCAGGCTTGTTCCTGCTCAGGCTACTTTTCTCTGGAGATTCAGAGTTACCTGAAGTGGAACCGGTTCTAAATGCTTCTTGTTTTCCCCAGAACCAGGCAGGATGTGTGGGTGTGAGATGACCCAGGCTCATCTGGTTTGCAGAGCATTGTGTAGAGGGGAGTTTCGCCCCAGTGTTCACGCTCCTCTGCAGTTGGGAAAATTTCCAGTGCTGCTAGCTTGTCCTTCACATTCACGGGGAGTCTGCCTTAGTTCCCAGAAGAGTCCAATCTTGTGTGTGTGTGTGTGTGTGTGTGTGTGTGTGTGTGTGTGTGTGTGTGTTCTGCATGATACCCCTGGCATTCTTCAGGTTTTTGTTAATGTTTGGTGTTGTTTTGTGTTCTTTGAGGAACCATCACTCTATCCCAGATTAGCCTCCAACTCACAGGGTCCCCTTATCTCAGCCTCCACAGTCCTGTGCTTAAGGCACGAAGCACCATATCTGGCTTTGTTCTAAGGCATTATGCTACCCTTTCCCTCTCTGTACTTGTAACTAGTTTTTATTTTCTACTTTTCAACTCCTTGCACTGGGATTTCCTTCCTCTTAAATTTATTTTTGAGTCTATTTACCACCTACGGCTCCATTATACCCTTACAGAGGCACCCATGTTTTATAAAGTTGGACTTCTGAAAAAAAGCAAAGTCTGGAGAGATGGCTCAGGTGGCAGAGGCTTGCCTCCTGGGTTTAGTTGGCTAGCTAGTTCAGCTGACTGGCAAGCTCTGGGTGTAGGGAGAGAGACCCTCCTCAAACTCTAAGGTGGAGGGCATTTGAGGGGACATCCCATGTTGACTTTGGGACTCTCCATTCATGTGCCCAAGTGTGCATGCACACACATGCATAGTAACACACACACACACACACACACACACACACACACAAAACAAACACAAATTTTAAAAAGCACATCAAATCAAAATGCTCAATTGTTCTCCTCTCTAACTCCACGCCTTGCCATCTCTGCTGTGACTGTGATTCTTCTGCCTGCCTTCCAGAATACAAGTACTATTTCTGTAAAACACTATCTTCATACTAATAGACTATTACAGTATTCACGTGCTTTTGTTTTGAAATTTCACTCTCTTCCTGTCTCACGCCTGCACACACACATCTGACAAACAGAACACTTTGTCCTCTGCCTTCACACCATCCCCACCTCCTTTCCCCAAATTGTCTAGTCATCACCGTGGTCAACAATGGTATCATAAGGGAAATTCTAAGATGAATAGTTACCCCTTTCCAAGAACTCATAGCCTATTTAAGGTGAGATTTGTATAACAAATCACTATGACATATTAAATTCTTTATTCTTTATTCTTATTTTAAAGAAATATTCTATTTCTTTATTCTTAAATTCTCTAAAAGAACTTTGTGCAAAACCATTGTACCATACCTGCCTCAAGATGCCAGGCAAGGCCCTGTGTGCACAGCTCTTTGCTCCAAGGCAGTTCCAGTTAATGGACTTTGTAGTCAGACAGACCCTGGGTCCACTTGGTTTCTCAAATCCATTCATTATGCAAACTCATGAAAATTTGTCTCTACACTTCAGCTTCTTCACTGACCAGTTGTCTTAAGGACAATGGCTCAGAATTCAACCAAAGGTTTCTGCTTGCCAAGTGATGGACAGCAATGAATAGTAGCCAAACGTTTTAGTCTTGTTTGTTTGTTTACCATGTCCTTTTTGTTTTTAATACTGGGGATTGAACTCAGATCCTCATGTTTACAAGGCAAGCACTTTACCACCTTAGCTATTCCTCCAGCCCTTTGGTCTTTTGTTATATTTGGAAGGTCTTGAGCGGGTGGGAGGTCATTGCTTAAGAAACAGCTGTGCACTGAAATGGTTCTTGTACATTGGTGATCCTGGGCAGAAGAAAGTGTGCTGCAGGGAATGTGGTGCACAGCAGAGAACGAGTGAAAATCCAAGTAGAGTCAGGTGGGATTCTTCAGTCCTGTGTGATCTCAGCAGGACTGGTAGAGGCAGGAGGATCCCAAGCTCAAGGGTAGCTTAGGCTAGATAGCTAGGCCCTATACCCCATTTTGCATTCAGAAGGCTCTATGTTGCTGTCCCACAGACAGAAGGCGAGGAAGGTTTGTTGTGTGACCGGCAGCCATAGCAGTGGTCTGTGCAAATTCAGCCACTAGTATCAGAGAAAGGGGACAGTTATGACATGCTTAGATGACAGAATGACCAGATTTCAGAAAGAGCTCAACATTATGAGTAATGTGCATGTTAAAGGAAATATGGAATCACATCCTCTTGTCCTTGGAGACCAAAATCATACTTGACATATTAAAAGTAACTGCTGTCAGCTCAAATCGTTGATAGAAGATTTATTCAATTGCCCACAAATGCGTTATATTTCTATTAAATTATTTTGTAGTAACCAGACATTGTGGTGCATGCCTAAAACCCCAGTCTTCAAGAGGCTGAGGGATGAGGATCATGAGATCCAGTCCAGCTTGGGCTACATAGCAAGACTGTCTCATGAAAAAAATTGAAAAAAACCTATAGAGAACCATCCTGTAGAAACCTAGATATGAACAAAACTTAACTCATACCACACAGCAGTTTTGGCTGAATGGCACTGAAAAAAAGAGACATGCCTATTTTTGTTGTTTAAAAACTTTAAGCACAGAAAACTACTTAGTTAAAAATGTCCAAAAAAACTAAGTGTTGTTATTTTGAGAATTAGATGGTATTTTGCTTCCTGTCTTTCCAGCTTAGAAGGTTATAGGAAGTCCTGTTTTATATGACCTCCTGTTCTGAGGGATCATTTTGTTATTTTTGGATAACCATGAAAATTTTACAGAGTGACTTAGGCTAAGTACTATGTTACTAATTCCTTCTCTAGAAAATTATATCACACAGAGAAAATCTACATTTTTCTTCTCATTCACTGCTATATAGTCCCCATTCTCCTCTTTTATTAAAAACATAACTATACAGTCATTATTTAATTTTAATTTTTATTACAAAGATGCCATTCCTAAAATAGGAGAGGTTAGGGATGCTGCATTAAGAAATCATACCAAAATATATCTTGGCTAACAGCATGCAATTCTTCTTCTTCATATGGGCACACTGAATCCTATAATGGGTTCTGTCCATTTTGCCTCATTTGCATCTCTAGGATAAAGGAAGCACAGTCTGGAGCCATGGACTGTGTTAGTCAGCTTTCTGTTACTGTGACAAAATGCCTGCAATTATCAGTTTATAAAGAGAAAGGCTGATTTTATCTCACAGTTTCAGAGCTTTCTGTCCATGGTCAGTTGACCCCATTTTCTCAGGGCCTGTAGGGTTCAGAGAATCATGGTGGAGCACACTCCTCACTCATGGTGTTCCTGAAGCAAAGAGAAGAAAAAGGCGGGGGAAGAGGGGATGCAGCAGGAAGACCAGGGTCCCACAGTCTGCCTCAAGGGCTCTCACTCTCCCAGTGATCTACCTTCCTCTACTAGGTCCCATCTCTAAGGCTCCACCATGTCCCCTTGGCTCTCTGGGCTGGAGAACAAGCCTTTAACAAAGGGACCTTAAAGGAACATTGCTCCTGTCCATAGCAGGCAGTGATAGGCAGAGAGAAAAAGCACACTGAAACAGTGCGCTGAGCCTCAAAGCTTGTCTGGGGAGGATACTGCGAGCTGAACTGATGAGACAGGAAGTATGCAATTTTTCTTTCAAAGAAAACTGTTACATTTCAAATGAAAATGATGCCAATTTACATTTCCACCCATTTTAACCAGCCTCCATGTGATTGTCTATATTTCTGATGATCAAACTCCTAAATTGTGTGTCTCTTGAGTGAAAGGATTAATTTTTAAAATTTTGATGGCATTCTCCTTGATCACTAGAGACTAAATATCCTTATTTTTGTGTATTTAATGATTATATATATTTTTGTCTCAAAACAAAACCCATTGTTCTTCATGTCCATTGCTGCATTATCTGTGATTGTTTAAACAGTTTACTTTTTTAAAAAAGCATTTTTATGTTTTTATTGAGAGAGCGAGAAAGAGAGAGAAGAGGAGAGAGAGAGAGAATGGACAAACAAGAGTCCTCTTCAAACTCCAGATGCATGTGGTACTTTGCACATCAGGCTTTACATGGGTCCTGGAGAATCAACCCCAGGTTAAAAGGCTTTGTAAGTAAATGCCCTTGTTACTGAACCATAACCCCAGCCTTGTTTACTTTTTTGCATTGAGTTTATGAACACAATTTTGGTTGTTATTATACCATGCTTTCCTACAGTCTGTGACAGGTTTTACTTATATATATCTTGCACTTTGTCTTGCAAAATTTTAAAGTTTATAGAATTTATCAAATGCAGCCAACCTCTCCAATGCCATTTAATATGACAGAATTTATTTTCAATATAAAATTCTTATCATATAGGAATTTCCCTTATCCATATGGCTTCTGTTCTTGAATTCTGACCTGTTCAATGGATATTCATGTTTGTTTTATTTCCACACTGTTTTGATATTTTAAAGTTACTAGCATGTCTTGACTTTGAATAGGACAAGAGTTCAATCTTCTTATTTTCAAAGTTCTCTTGGTTATTCTTGAATATTTATTTTCCACTTGAATTTTAAAAATAGTTTATAAAGGCCCACAAAAATTCCTCCTTTACTCATGATGAGTCCTCTTCATTATAGTTACTTAAAATGTATTTATATTACTGACCTAAAAATTATAACTTTTCCTGGATACAGAATTACAAACCATTTTTTTCTTTTCCAACAACTTCGTATTTTTCGAGACCAATTTAATTATTTCCCAAGTATTCTATTCAATCTCATTTTCTTTTTCTACTTTATGTGTTGAAATGATTCTAAATGTGGATCAAATCAAATATTTAAAAATATTTGTTTATATTTATTTTCTGAACTTAATAAACTGTTTCATTTTCACTGCTAATGCCTTGGATTGTACTTGAGGGCATGCACATAGATTTTCAAGTACATATAAATATGTTTATGTATACAAACACATATAAACACAGACACCTTCCTTAGCTCTGCCTACTGACAAACCATGTAACGAGGATATGGCCAATAGTAACACTCTTCCATATCATGGGATTTAAGTACCATTTTTCCATCAAAAGCAATCAGGATCCCTTATAGAAAGCATCCATTCCAAAACAGGAGCTGCAATGTAAAAGGTATTCTTAGAATAAGGTTTTAATGCTCTATGTTAATTAGCTTTTTATATCTGTAACAATATATCTGAGAAAAATCAATTTACAGGATGGAAGGTTTTTTTTTTTTTTTCTTATGTTTCAGAGCAATGGCTGGGCTCCCACTGCTAGGGGCCTCTGTGAGGCTGAACATCATGGAGACAAAAGCATGTGGAGAAACAAAATTGTTTTTCCTTCTCATGGTAGCCAGGAAGGAGAGAGAGAGAGAGAGAGAGAGAGAGAGAGAGAGAGAGAGAGAGAGAGAGAGAGAGAGAGAGAGAGAGAGAGGAGAGAGAGAGAGAGAGTGGAACAGGAACAAGACACCTTCAAATGATGGTCTACATACATGAGTTGGCCCTGCCTCCTAATAGTTCAGCTGTGAGCTCACCAATGGATCAACATACTGAGAAGTTCATGACACAATCACTTTCCATAGTGCCCTCTAGCTTAAGGTATACTTCACATTCAAACCATAACATACCCTAAAATAGGGAAATGTTCAAAGAAGGATGGGATGTGTCAAAAAGACACAAAAATCAACACTATGTCATTCATGGGCAAATTTAAGGTAATTTGGGTTTCAAAATAAATGTTTTTAACCCATAAGTAAAGCACAATTAGAAACCTGTAGCTAAGACTACACACCTACATTAAATATGAATCTGGGAAAATGAATGAATGAGAAAGTTCTTATTTGCAGTAGATAGATACAATGATCTTGGATGGCACCATGTGTTTAGAAAGTCACCATGTGACAACCACTAAAATATGAATAGCACAATAAAATTAGAAAAATGACCATGTGCCAACCACTATAATAATCATGAACCAACAATGGTGGAAGCTTAATGAGAAATCTTTAAAAAGTGAACAAGGACAACATCACCACTAATAAAACAGAAATCATGTGGCTCCGGACATGTGTTGTAAATACCAGCATTGCTTCTGGGAAGCGCCTTCCAGTGTTCTAGGAATCAAACCACAGCGAGGCTTCAGGAAATGCGACACTGAGTGGGGTCTTATAAGACAAATGACCACCACTACTCATCAGAGATGTAAGGGTCAGGAAGGGCGAAGAAAGAACGCAGAATTATTTTTAAGTAGTAAGGTATATAAAAAAAATCCCAGTGGCAATAAGAACCTTGTTGGATCCTAGATGAGAAAAAACAAATGAGAAAAAGCTTGAGCTTGTAGACCAGAAATTAGAACTCTAAGGCTGAGCATGGTCGGCAGGAGAGCTTTTGCCTAGCAGGTGAGAAGCGCTGGGGTTGAGCCTCAGAACTACCAACAATGAATAGAACTGCACTATGCAAATTTCCTGATATGAGGTGCCTTGTTAGCACAGTAGATAGAGTGTCAATCTTATAAAATTCCTGCTCTAGGACACTGTGTTCTAGTTTTACAAAGAGTTTTACAAAGAGTGCTAGTGTTCGGAAATGCACACCCAATAAGGGAGCATTATCTCCAACTTACTATCCAAAAGTTCACAAAGTCAAGTGTTGACACTCGAAGCAGATTGGGGTGAGGGGGAGAGGCAGATAGAAATGAAAATACTCTAAGCATGGTAATGCCTGGCAAAGTACCCACAGCTGGGCACAGAAAGCAAGTGTGCAGGCTGTGTAATTCCTGCCCCAGCAGATTACAGAGGCGTCATCACAAGCTGTCCCCTTCCACTGAATGACTAAATCAGCGCAACAATGGCCATCTTTCAATGATAAGATCTCCACATCACGTTGACAGAACAAGGATATAGTTTGAACAAACGGGGAGTTTTGGCATTTGCCAGCTGACGACAGGCAAACAAATGCCATCGTGTAAGTGGTTATTCATCTTGACTCTGATGAGAGATCCCGAAGGCCTCAGCTCCGCCAGCCTGCTGACATGTCCAAGAATGTTTGAGGCAGACCCACGTCTGAATGTAAATGTAAAGATACTTTCCCAAATCACCCCCCACGCCTGTAACAAAGAAAAATCGGGTTTAAGCAAAAGGAATGTCTTTCCTCAAGAGTGGCAAGACGACAAGGGATTAAGGAGTTCTCTGAGAATAGTCCTTGGATAAGACAGTCATGTTAGAGAACCTGCTGGAAGCAAAGAGCCATGCTAGGTGGGATGCCTTGAGGGGAAGGCAGCAAGACAGAGATTGTTTTTTTCTTGCATCCAGTGAAAAAGTTTTACATAAACAGGAAATGGAGTTGTTGAAGTTTTCTCATTACTGGAAATGTGGGCTTGATTGAAGAAAGATGTTCACTGAATTGTTTTCCCTTGGGCTCTAAGAAAGGAAAATTATTTTAGGTTTGCCTTCACTAACTTTTTATTGTCCATAAAGGGCTGTTAACACAAAGTTCCGTGTTTATGAAAGCGTTCACTTCTTTGAATATAGTCTTCTCACTTTGCTTGCCCTGTCAGAGCAACTGAGGAAGCCAGCTCCCCAGAAAACTGTTCTGACCATTCCTTGCTCGTTGCCTGGCTCCTTCTACTTTGTGTCTTTTCCCTCGTCTGCACTCCGTTCTTGTGTCCATGCATTCATCTTCTGGCTCGTTTATTCATGAATTCATACATTCACTGGTCAAGCATTTTCAGAGCAGCCGTGGTGGTCAGTGTCACTGAGAAGAGCCAGGGCAGGGCGTGCGACAGACTCAGATGGCCATGGAACACACCACAGAGAATGTGTCCTATTCACTCCTATTACTCCTTCCATTTCCAAGCAAATACAAAGGGGTGAATCATAACCAGGCGGGTCTGTCTACTTCCTGAGTAGATGGTAAACTGGAAGAAGGGAGGCGTGAGAAGAGATCTGGCTGGTTGTGATGGGGGTGGAGGAGGGGCCACTCCTGCAGACTTTGACAAGTGAGGAGGGAAATCCAGATGAGGTCAGGACAGGCTCCACCGAGCTGTCTGGGGAAGTGATGAGCTTGTTCTTAGGAGAGACTAGTCTGAAGAAGAGGTCAGGAAACTGACTTACAATCTCTACATCCGGCTCCATGCTGTCATACCAAAAGAGTTTCAGGCAAAGTACACGCCTATCTTCTCTGAGCTCGCTCCCTGATAGCATTCCTGCCTTGCTTTACACGAATTACACACAGTAGACACCACATAGTGAGACTATCTAGGATTTTATATTGCTATTCTGAGATGTGTGAACATAGCTTAGACAATTGTGTATCATGCTTTCTGTGATTTTATAGCTGAAGGGCCATGGCACTCTTTAAAATATGTTTCAGAGAGCAGAAAAAAAAACTGTTTCAAGCAAAATAACTAGAATCACACACCACACCAATTAAAAAAAAACACTATTTTTGTCTTGCATAAATTTAACTTTAATTTAAAAAATTTTTAATTCAGTTCCTTTTAGAACTTGTTTCTCTCTCCACATTCCTGCCCTTGCCATGTCCTATGCGAATGGACAGACTTTCCTGTTTTGCTGTTTAGTGTCTGTGTTTGTGGGGCTGGATCTTGCTCCTGCCCAAGTCTATACCTACTGCAGCCACTGAGAAATTTTATAGACATGAGGGGCTAAAACTCCAGGCCCAGCTCATTCATGACCTTCACAGATTCAGCCTAACACCCCAGGCCCAGCTCACTGTGTCCTTCTCAGAGATGCAGGCTGACACCACAGGCCCAGCTCATCCTCTGCCAGTGTTCAAAAGAAAGCAGAAGAATTTCCATGAAACCAAACAAAACAAGGCTGGGGCAGAAGCCAGTGGGGGAGCTGAACATTTCCATCTTGGACAATCTCATCTTTCCTTTGAGTTATTAGGTCCTGATTTCTGTTTTTTTTTTTTTTTTTTTTTTTGTCGTGTGGTACAGACATGTTGCTGGACTGACACACATCATCTTCAGAGGTCCCTCAGGAAGAGTTACATGTACCTTTTCCTCATCATACTCACCCTTTAAGGAGTTTGATTTCAGCTACGTTTCCAAGTGAAAAATACACGCTTTCAATACATAGGAAATACTGGGAAAACATATCCAACATTGGGATAGGTTTTCCCAACTTTGACTTTTTCCTTTGAAATTCGATTAATCATTGCTTTATAATATTTAAGGCAAAGTTTAAATCCTATTATCCACAAAACAATTAGTGTGAGTGCTTTATACTAACTCTCAGGAACTAGTTAAGTGGGAAGGGATGGAGGTAAACATCAGTGTGGTGTTTATAATCCATTCTTCCCTGGCAAGACTTGCATCTCTCCTTTGTTTCTGAGACTCGTGGGCCTGGCCACTCACAGCACCCTCTTTCCCTAGAAGAAGCTGCTATTGTTCTTGGGATTTCACTGCACTAACTGACACCCATGGTCCATAAATTAAACTTAATGGAGAGAGTGGGCAGATGACAGAAAAGGTTTTTCTAGATTCCTGGAACAGCCTTACCATGGCAGGACGCTGACTATTAGTTACTGAGGCTGGTAGGGTTTTCACATTGTTCTTTAGAGCAGTCAGACCCAGAGGTGTCAGCTGTCTCTGGGAAGCTGGCTTTGGAGATGGGGCATCAGCAGGACTGACGTTTGCCTATAGAGGTATCTGTGTTATTTTTAAAATTGTATTATTTGAAGAGAGAAAGAGGGAGGGAGAGAAAGAGAGATTTAAATGAACTCAAGATACATGTGCCACTTGGTACATCCGGCTTAAATGGGTACTGGGAATCGAACCTAGGTCCTTAGGCTTTGCAAGCCTAACCCCCGAGCCATCTCTCCAGCCACTGTGATCAAACAAACTCTTTTAGAATAGTTTATGCTTACAGAATTATTGTGAAGGTAATTCAGAAAGCTCATATACTATCATTCAAGCTCCTTAATTATGTAAAATTTCTCATTAAAATGGCTCATCTGCTACAATTCATGAAACATGCATATATACATATAAAATGATTGTATGTTGATCATGTCCATTCAGATAGCCTTCCCTCAGAATTTTCCCCCATATCTAAAAGTCTCTCTTCAATTACTTTCAGGCCTCCTCTGCTCCTCAATCACTAGTTATAGTCAGTATTTCCTAGGTTGACTTATTGGTTTTCATATGTGAATGAGAACATGAAGTGGTGCCTGGTCTTTCTTCCTCTGATTTATTTCACTGGACAGAATATTCTCCAATTACATTCTTGTTGCTGCAGGTGGCAGGGTTTCCTGGTTCCTAATGGCCAAGGAGTTAATATACCACGTTGTGTCACTATACTACATTTTGTTACCCATCCACCCAAACCAAAGATCATCTGGGTCATTTCTGAATAGTGGACACTGCAAAGAGTACAATAAACATAGAGGGAGCAACCATCACTTAGGGTAGAGTGATTGTGTAGTGCAATTGGTGGATTGGGTGACACTCCTATGTTCCACTTGTTGGTAAAGCCCATACTGTTTCCCGTTATTTCTACATTACTACTAATTCAATTCAATATTTAATTCACATTTCATAAATGCTTTCCTGATAGTCTTTTAAGCTTCAGGATCTTATCCAAGATAAGTGCAATATTTAGCAATCTTGTCTCTTTTGGCTGCTTTTGGTTGTAACTGTTTCTAGAAATTTTTTTATGGTCGTTTTGACAATTTGAGTAGTACTGGTCAGGGGTTCTGTCGACTGTGGCTCAGCTAGGATTTACTGGCTTTCACTTACCTTGACTGAAGACGTGTTTCAGGATAAAGACCACAGAAGTGAGCAAGATCACAAAGTGCCTTCCATTACGTCCTATCGAGGGAACATTCACCACATTGCTTCTGGCTGTGATGCGAACCCTGACCTCTTGGACTGGGGCTGTATTTGTACATTTCTTTGCTGGGATAGTTCTCTGCTCACTGCGCCCTCCCCGGCTACACTGCACTCCTTGGACAGAGTCAGTGTGTGTCACCTGCAGTCAGGGTGTGACGGAGCTATGGTCACATCCTTAGGAGCTGAACAGCTGCAGCTTGAGTTAGGATTCTTTTGCACTGGAAGCTTTATCTTCTCATTTATTTATTCCATTATGTATTTACATATTTGTAGATTTATGGGTATTTCTTTTTATATTTTTGGCTATTGCCCAAAACTCCTTGATTTATTTATTTGCTAAAGATGCTATAGCTTCAGCCATTGGTGGCTTCTTTCGTGTGGCTCTTGTATCACCAGTATGGCTTTCTTTTATAATTAATTTTTGGATTAATAATCCAAGCATGTCTTGTATATTTCCTGCCTCAGTCTAATGCCCTGCTACTTCTCCAAGAAACCCTTTGGTAATCAGATGAAAATAGGCAAAGAAGCCCCCTGCTCCGGTGTCATATGCCAGACAGCAGGAGGGTTCTTGGAAGAGAGAGTGGCACCAGAGATCTCCCCTAGTCAAAGTCCATGAGTAAATAGACTCTCTGAAGCACCGGAATTCATTTAAGTACCCATTTTAAATAAATGTAAAAATCAGATCCTTCTTCACAGGAGAACTCTTTGATTTTGATATCTTAGAGTCAGCTATGGATTTTGCTCATTTGTTGATAATACAGTGTTTTCCGAGGTGAAGTGTGTGGTATGTGATTCCTTGCTCCTCCCGTAGACACCCAACTTCAAATATTCTGGTTTCTTTTCTGACCTATAACTGATTTGTTTCCGTTCTCTTTCTTCTGTTTAAAAAAAAAAAAGGTTCAAACACTCTCTATGACTAGTGACACTAAGGCCTGTCTGTTTTTGTGTTCAAATTTCTATACTTCAATAAATTTGTAAACATTTCCATTCGCTCTAATCAATCTAGTATAAATTTCTGAAGGTCTTATTTGAAATCATGTGAATTGATTAGATTTAACAAGTCATTAGCAGTTGTGTAGAAGATCTCCTGGTAAGTTTCAATATCATTAGTGTCGAGGAGGTTTTCAGTAGGTCTCTTTCTTTTCCTTATATCTCAATTTAGAAAGAAGCTAGGTGTTCCCTTGCAGACAAGTGTGGTGCAGCGTTTGATCGCATTATGGCTTAGAAGGTCGCACTGGAGATGCGAGGGGCCAAGATGGCACGAGGAAGAAGTTGAGCAAAGGGACCTAAGCCAACAAGTCTCAATGGTGATGTTTATGCAATTGGATGCTCCACAACTGTAGCCCAATTATTTTCTTTCTTGATCTCTTGGGCTGTAAAGTATCTTAAACATATTTCCCTCCATTACCTGTGCAACACTCAAACACTCATAATATGAAGTTCACATGTAAACAATACATCTTCCCCAATAAAATATCCTTGCTTATCAGAGGCTTTCTGAACAGCAATAAAAATCATTTCTCTTGGAGGAAAGGCAGGTTTGCGTATGCTAAGTTGTTATCAACCACTCTTTTTCCTCCCTTCTAAGGATGACATTCCCCCTTCAGCTGTACTCACCTTGGGGTACCTATCTCAGTGCTGAAATATGTCTGGATGGCACATTTCTTCCTCCGGTATTGGAACCTTCTTTGGCAGTTACTTGTAGAATTCATCTTCCCATCTCTGTTCATTTCATTGTACCAACAAGGTGTTTGGACACCTGAATACAGAATATTAAGCTTAAACCTAAAGCTCAATGGGGGGAGTGGAAGGGATCTGATCTGGGGAATCACTTGGTGAAACATAAGATAACCCTGCAATTGATAAAGCTGTAAATTACATCTCCCACAGCCCAGAAGTTCCTGTCAGAAAACCCTGTATGTGAACAAGTACTGTGACAGATGCACTCCCAGCTGCAGTTAGGAAGACATCTTCTTCCAATCCCAGCTTGAGCATCAATATGCACGGAAACTCCCCATGCCGGGTCACTTCTGCTAAGTCTAGAGCTAACTGGATCTTGTGCTGATCTACACGAGGTAGCAGAAAACCTCGGATTGCAGTTGTTGAAATCGCGAGACTAAATGGGAACCCTTTCAAAGTGGTATCAGGAGAGCAGGCCCTGGAGACAAAGGAAGCACCACAGAGACTGACACTGGAGACCACGGGAGAGTGGGAACGAGCGCTGGAATGAAATCCTCGCAGTGGAAGTGAGTGTCCCACTGGGGGATCAAAGAAGCCGAGAACTGAGCAGTAGTCAAGCAAACAGCAACCCCTTCATCTGCCACAGGGCATCAAGCGTGAAGGCTGTTTCCACTCAGGCATGTCTCACTCCACAGCCTGTGATCTGTCCACCATGCTGTACTACCTGCTGTTAAAACAAGCAGCTGACAAACGCCCAAGGAAACGCATGAGCTACCTAAATAAATGTTACTTTCATAGTAGCCTTGGTCAGCACTGTTCTAGACACCGAGTGCCCAGTAGCAAAGAAAGGGCTGGGTGGGGTGGGGGTACTACTGCCCCTCACATAGCCTCTTACGTCAACAAAGTGGCTACACACTGACCACAAAGGTATAGCTGTTAAGTGTTATGAAGAAAGAAAATGATTCAAGAGACACACCATAAATAATGAAGAAATATGCTCAAGAAGACCCATATAGCGGGTAAGTGTTATGAAGGAAAAAAATGATTCAAGAGACACAGAGTAAATAATGAAGAACTGTGCTCCAGAAGACCCATCCTGGTTTGGTCTTCCATGAGGTGCTGCTTAGAGCTGAGATCCTGAGAGCAATGACTTCGATGAAGTCCAGCAGCCAGGCACAGGGCTCAGTGGAGAAGGCCAGCGGGGAGGACACGCTTATGCAGAGCTGGTAAGTGCTCCTCTCTGAACATCATTATATAAAGAGAAACCTTTGCGGGGAAATTACTAATATATTGTTTTCCACACTGCTTTTTGACCCTCACATTGTGATCAGCGCTGCATTGAACAGGAGATTCCCACGGAATCCTGGGATTCCACAGCTGAACAGGATTTCTTCTTCCATTTCACTAAATCAGTTTAGCACTCACGGGATTTGTCTTTATAACATCAACATCATGACAACCTTGACTGAATGCGAATCCTAGAGTTCATTTCCCTGGGAATATTGCTAGTGTAATTCTTCCATGGAGACCTGCACTAGCAATACAGTATTGGCACAGGAAGTCCCAAGGTGAGAGCAGAAGAAACAGCTTTTAAAATACAGTAAATTCAGCTGTGAGCGCATAATTCTCACCAGAGAAAGTCGCATCGACTTTTCCAGCAACATAAAGGGTGGCGCTTGCAAGCATATAATCTCTCTACCGGCAGTAGACTCACCAACTCAAATGCCCTGGGAGTCTGCCTGGGATTCAAGGTGGGTCCACTTGGTTGAATCACCATCCCAAATGCTACTCAGTGGGGCAGAGCTTGGGAGCCCCTCCAGATGTCCTCTCTGAAATTCAGACAGTGACTTACCTCTATTCTCTAACTTCCTGGACCCATCCAGATTTAGGATTTAGTCACTCAAAATCTTGTTTGATGACTGCCCATGTTTGCTCATGCTTGTTTTCTCTCTCTCTCTCTCTCTCTCTCTCTCTCTCTCTCTCTCTCTGGAGCAAGTTGTTGTTCATGACATGGTCTTTCTCATGGCGCCGTTATCTACTGTAAGTTCATCAAGTAGCTCTCTGCAGCTTACTTGGTGTTCTTTCTTATGCTATAATCTTACATCTTCAGTTGTTTACAGCACTTGCATTTGGATAACCACCTGTTAGGGATTGAATTGTGTGATTCTCCCTTTGCCAATTCATATGCTCCAACCCTAACCCCAAGAGACTGGAAAGTGACCAGTGAAGTGAGGTCCCTATGGGTGGGTCCTAATAAAATAAGACTGATGTCTGTGAATGTGGAAGCTGACTTCACTTCTGACAGTCCCATCACATTGTCTTCTTAGACAGGCAAGAACATTCACATTCAGATTTAGGTAAAAATTTCAACTATGTGTTACTCCCCCAAGTGCACATTTTCCTCCATACGTTAATTCAAGTTGTGTGTATAGATGCAATCATCCAGATCCCAGAAGTACTTCAAACCAGATGCCAGGTGTGATGGTGCTTTACCTGTAGTGCCAGCTCTTGGGAGGCAGCAGCAGGAGATTATCAAGTTCCAGACAAGCTTGGGCTTCATAAAAAGAACTTATCTCAAAAGAACAAAAATAAATAAGTAACTTCAATAAGTAATGGAATGATATATGAGTCTTTTAAGTTTCACTAAACTTTCTCTCTCTCTCTCTCTCTCTCTCTCTCTCTCTCTCTTTCTCTCTCCCTTCTCTCTCTTGAGACAGTCTTGTGTAACCCATGCATCTAGGTATTTCCTATCGAGAATCTGCCAAAATTAGGGTTTTCAAAAGTCCCTTATTCAGGCTTAAGTATTTTTTTCCAGGGAAGGTCTTCAGGGAGGGTCAACATCAGCTCTACCTCAGAAACTTGGAACCTTACATGAAATGTTACAGAAATCCACATGTTGATTCTTCCCTCTTAGAACCAAGCATCCTGGTAATTTTTAAAAAGCATTCATTGACAATAGTGTTTGTTTTAACAGTTATTGTACTTCTTTGAACATAGCTTTTGCTCTACATTATTTAATGTAGCTTTGGTTTGGGGCCTAAGTCCACCTTGATACAGCTCTGTCATTTGACCTAACTGGTTTGCTACATCACATACAATGAAGCATTTTTCCTATATTCAGAATTTACCCAAAGCCTTCTTGAACCAATCTCTTAGGAACAGGAAGCATTAAGTAAGAGGAGTTTCTGACTCTATCAACTAACCTTGAATACACAAGAAAAATGAAAACCCAGATATGAATCCCTACCCTACACTGTGCCAGCATAGATAACCTGCCATTGTGATTGGGGCTTGAGTCTAACATCCAACACCCAGATACCCTTTAGCAATCCCATTTCCTCTACCCTACAGGGACAGATAAGCCTACACTGTGATTGGGACTGCTGAGTAAGCACAGGGTCACCATTAGGAATGCTCTTCCCTTCAATCTGTGGGTGCTGACAACTTGCCATAGTGATTGGAAGCTGTTCATAGAAATCCTCTTCCCTTCAACAGACTGGCACCAAAGACCTGCCCTTGGCGCTGGGACAAGTGTGTGAATTCCAGCATTTGTAGTCATACATGAATCACTTCCCTTCACCTCATGGGTACAGAAGATCTGCCCTTGGGGCTGGGACTAATGCTGAGTTCCAGCACTCAGATTCATTTCACTTCAACCTGGGGGCACCCACAACTTCCCATTTCGGCTGGGATGCAAGTGTAAGTTTGAGCATTGTTACAACTGAACTGAGAACACCTCACCTACCCCATAATGAAGCAGTAGCAAATACCTCCAAGACTGAACTCCAAGCACCTCTAGGCAGGGTAAAGACCAATGAACACAAAGAAACATCAGCATCATTGTAAGTAGTCACTTAACACAAGAAAGACCTGACCAGTGTGTTAGTTCCAGATGGGTAAGTCTCAAAGTAACATGAAAATCTCTGTCTCCCTAAGAAATACTAGTCTCAAAGGACCTCAACAGACAACAAACTCAAAAGAATGAATATAAATATGTACAAAAAACACAAAGAAATGTATGAAGAAAATCCTGAATAAATTTGAAAATGACATAAATGCCTTAATGAATTCCAAGAGAGCACAAACATCTAGATGAAATTAGGAAGTCAAACCAGGACATGAAAATTGAACTCAATAAAAGAATTCCTCAAGAAAAACTAAACTAAAATAAAGCTAGGGAAATGTGAAATGCACCATGGAAATTTTCCCAATAGAATTTACCAAATGGAAGAGAGAATATCAGACCTTGAAGACAATGATTAGATCAATTAGTCAAAACCAATGAGAAGTTCCAAAAAAAAAAAACATGCAATCAGAACATCAGAGAAATTTAGGGCATTTTGGAAAGTCTAAATATTCAAATTATAGGCATAAAAGAAGGAGAAGAACTTCAAATGAATGACATAGAAAATATTTTAAATAAAATTATAGAAAAATCCAAAATCTGTGTACAAGAGGTATACAACAAATAGAGAGAACCAGAAAAAAAATTTCTTACATCATATTATAGTTAAACTACTAAAAACGCATAAGAAAGAAAGGATATTAAAAGATGCTGGAGAAAAACATCTCCATATATAAAGGCAGGCCTATCAGAATAACAGCCGATTTCTCCATGGAAACTGTTAGGTTTCCAGGTTCACAATGGAGGGCCAAGATGCATAGTTTTTGGATCTAAAACTTTATTGTAATGGGGGAAAAGAAGAAGGTGACAAGGATGGGGATAGAAAAAGGAGGATGTATGCAAGAGAGAGAGAGAGAGAGAGAGAGAGAGAGAGAGAGAGAGAGAGAGAGAGAGAGAGAGAGAGGAGAGAGAGAAGGAACACCTGGAACAGAAGAGATAGTGAGGGCCAGGGAGGGGGTTTTAGGGGGAGAGGAGAGAAAACTGCCCTGTGACAGAGGGACACTGGGTGCTGTGCAGAGGTGTGGGCTGGGTGTGGAGGTGGCCCTCTCTCCTCTTAGCCCAGAGGGATCCTCAGTCATTATATGAGAATGCAGTTCAGAGTCCCAGACTTAGAATGACCAGGTGGTAGGGGGGAGAGAGGCGGGTGGGTAGAGAGCCTCTGAAACTCTAATTTTCCAGAAAAGGATGGGAAGTCTCACAGGGGGGATGGACAGAATGATCATATCTGTAACTGCTTGGAGCTGAAAGGCTTCCCACATCTGTATTTTTGCATCAGGAGGATAAGGAATCTGTGTGTCATGCTGTGTTGGTCTGGACTTACCAAGTTAGTATAGGGATAGAGGCCACTGAATATTAGAGTCAAAATGTCAGGTGAAGAAAGTAACAACAGGTATTTCTGAAACCATTTGGGAATGGATCTGTTAAAATAAGTCCTAAAATTAAGTAGGCAAGTAATATATTGACTCATGACACTGGAAAGTAGAAAAATCTTAGTGAACATGAGAAAGCCCTATCCTACAAGAAAAGGAGCAAGGTCTTATGTATAGGTCTAGCTTCATAACAATATGTCTGGAAGAATTATAACCCTGAACAACAGGCGTCTTAGCTCATCACAGAACGGTGAAGACATACACAAGAAAAAGATAATAAGTTGGCTATTGTAAAAGGCTAATATAGCCTAAAATAAGTTTGGCTCTGTACCTGTATCATCTAAGTCCACAGCCGCTGCAGTCCATAGTTGAAGATCTAGCTACACAGAGAAATATAAGGAAATTATTTTTGACAGCTTAATTATAATTAAGATAGTCTCATTTTTAATTTTTAATTTTATTAATTGAGAATTTTAGTGTATGAACATGTTTCATATTTTTGTTCATGTTTTCATTGAGTTATACCCTTATGTTTCTCACCCCTTCTTCTGAGGGACCTTCTCAGTGTGGTTACCTGTATTCACAATGAGGTCATGAAAACACTAATCAGTCCATGGAGAGTACAATACGTCAGAATACACCTACCCACCCTGTGGCTCTTACCTCCTTTCTGCCCCCTTTTCTGCAATATCACTGAGCTTTGGAGGGTGTGTTATAAGCTTCCTTGCTCTCATCAGCCTCTTATTTTCTGATTTGATGAGTTTTGGGTCTTCTGAGCTTCTACCACCATCTCCCTGGAAGAGGTTCTCAGACTAGCAGAGAGCAGCACTCATTTAATGGGCCATGTCCTCTGTAATGTTTTCTAGGCCCCCTGAGATGTGATAGAGATGACTCTTCTCATGTTAGGCAGTAGGCTTTCTCTTCTTGTCCTACTGATGGGTCTTGGCTCTCCCCAGTTTTTGCTGCCACCCATAAAAAGGTTGTCTAACCAATAGTGCATGGATCATCATGGATCAAAGGGGTAAATATAGACACTTAGAAGACTTTGTGATACACATACCCTCTCCTATTATCAAAGAACAGTGGAAGTTTCCTCTAAGTCTATGCCAGGTATGAATTCCCTCCCACCAAGAAGGCCTCATATCCAACCAAGGAGCAGTTAATTAACCCGATAGCCTGTGTGCCACTATTGCACAGGGGTGAACATCTTGCCTGGCTGGTTGATTTTGTAGCTTTCACATTGTTGGTGACCATTATCCCCCAGTGGCTTGCATATCATTTTCCAGAACTGTGAGAGCTAGTCAGCAGGGAGCTTGTTTCCAAGATAGCCTCAGTTTTACATATCAAGTAACATTTGCAGCATCTTAGACAATTTAAAATTATTTAAGGGCTGGAGAGATGGTTTAGCGGTTAAGGCACTTGACTCCAATGCCTAAGGCCCTGGGTTCAATTCCCCAGTACCCACATAAGTCAGACCCACAAGGTGGGTGGCCCTGATATTTCTCTCTCCCTCCCTCTCTCTCTCTCTCTCTCTCTCTTTCTCTCTGTATCTCTCTGATTGAAAAATGAATAAATAAAATATTTTTAAAAATAAAAATTAAATTATTTAAATATGAAAGAATTTAAGAAATTAATCAATTTTGAGGTTTTAATTAATAGATTAAAGGTTCCTTATAATAATGTTTGGAGATTAAACAGCACATGATTGAACAGTGGTTTGTCATAAGAATCATGACGTTTATAGAACTGAATGACAATGAAAATACAACATAGCAAAGTCTATGAGATCCATTGAGGGCACTTCCACGAGGGAAGGTTAAAGCTCTCAATGGCTGCATTATAAAAACAGAGTGATCTCAAATAAATAACTTTCCAATTGTAGTGTTTTGAATGCTTGATCTCCAGTTGATGAAAGTTTTGGAATTGGAACCTTGTTAGAGGTGTGTTATTGGGGCGGGCTTATGGGGGTTATAGTCAGCTTCCCTTTGCCAATTTTTGACACACCTTCCTTTCTCTTTCCTCCTCACTTTCAAAGTACAGTTCTAAACTGTGGCCAAGTTTGCTTAACCTGTTTCTGCTCAAAGTGCAGTTCCAAAACTTTGACTTTGAAGAATGGCCTCCAGCCCATTCTCCAGAGTCCACTGGATTTTCTCTTTTATGCCTCTTGAGTTCCACCCACAGAATTTCCAACATGACTTGCTCTCCCAGAGAAATCTGCCTATGACCAACAGCACAGCCATATTGTAAGAGGGGGTTCCCCTGAATGGACCCACACTCACCAGTCATGAAGAGTAGCCATGTGGATTGTTCTTTATGGTGACATGAAGTTAGTATGACCTGCTATTTTTGACATGCTATTTGCCACCTGCTGCGGTGGAGCTGATGTCCACTCTATGCTCATGACATTGCTTTCCCTGACATGAAAATGATGGCGCTTCCCCTCGAGTCTGATATATATATATATATATATATATATATATATATATATATATGGTGG
Source organism: Zapus hudsonius (assembly GCA_004024765.1). Classification (NCBI taxonomy): domain Eukaryota; kingdom Metazoa; phylum Chordata; class Mammalia; order Rodentia; family Dipodidae; genus Zapus; species Zapus hudsonius. Next base: position 12,164 of record PVHP010009505.1, on the reverse strand, counting down.
TAGTGGTAGTTTGAATAATGTCCCCGAAAAGAATTAAGGGTTTATTAAAATTATTAATTGTCTCCAGGCTTCTGGCTGGAGGAAGTGCCACTTTGACTTAGCCTAAGGACTAGTCCTTTCTAATTTGGATGTAAAATACTAGGAACAGATATGCAAAAGAAGAACCAGAACCCTGGTCTGGAGTTCTGCATTTTGTGAATTACAGGGTGTTACAGTGTGCTTGCTTGCTTGCTTCTGGTGGTGGGTTCTCTCTCTCTCTCTGCTTGCTTCTGTGAAAAGGGGCCAGCCTTTTTCCTTAACTTCCCCTGGATGTGTTCAATAAATTCTTTCCTCCCCCAAATCATGCCTGGTTTTGAGATTCATCCCAGCGGCGTGTGGCTGACTACAACATATATATATATATATATATATATATATATATATATATATAGATATAGATATAGATATAGATATAGATATAGATATAGATATAGATATAGATATAGATATAGATATAGATATAGATATAGATATAGATATAGATATAGATATAGATATATGACATAGATATATACATATATAATGCAAAATAGGGTGTATTAGTTTGCTTTTGTTGCTGCATAAAAAAACAACTAAAGCTGCTTGCGAAGTAAATAGGTTTATCATAAAATATGTCATAAAACATAGAATGTCCCCTAATTCCTTTTATAAAGTGAGCATTACACTGACAAGAAAACCAGATAAAGACACAACTCCAACTAATATTCATAATGAACATAGACACAAAATTGCTCAACAAAATAATTACCAACTGAATTCAAGAAGATATCATAAGAATCCTCCAAGTCCATTAAGTAAGCTTTATAATCTGGAACAAAACAAGAGTGTCCACTCTCCCCACTGTTATACAATGTAGTGCTTGAAGTCTTAGCCAGAACACAAAAAAAGATGTAAATAAAGATCAAAGTAGAAAAGCATTCTTCTCAGATGATAGGCTTCTTCTTCTATATGAGACATCCTAAAGACTCCACCAGAAAACTTCCAGAGATGATAAATATTTTCAGCAAAGTGGCAGGGTGCAAAATTAATGCGTAAAAATCAATGACTTTCTAATATACAAAATATAAAAATACTGAGAAAGAAACTAGGGCAACAGTCCCATTCACAATAGTAATGAAAATTAAATGTCTTAGAATATTCCCAACCAAGGAAATTAAAGCTACTACAATGAGAACTTTAAGACACTGAAGAAAGAAACCGAGGAGTATACTAGAAGGTGGAAAGGTTTTCCATTCCTGTGAGTTGGAAGAATTAATATCATGGAAATGGCCACCCTAACAAAACCAGTATATAAATCTGATGCAACCCAATGAAAATTCAATCCCATTCTTCACAGAAAAATAAAATCTTAAAATTCATGAGGAAGCTCAAAAGACCATAGATAACCAAAACTGTTCTCAGCAAGAGAGTATAGTTGCAGGAATCAATATACCTGACTTCAATTTATAGCACAAAACTATATTAATAAAAACCACATGGTACTGGCCAAGAGACACACAGAAAAATGGAACAGAAGATCTAGGTATAAGTCCATGCTACTACAACCATTTGATTTATGACAAGGAGGCCAAAAACACACATTGGATAACAGACAGCATTTTCATCAAACGGGGCTTTAAGGCCAGATTTCTACAGGTAGAAGTTTGAATTGAGACCCTTGTCTCTCCCTGTGGACAAAAATCCAAATTTATCAAGGATCTCAATGTAAGATCTCAAACAACTGGTGGAAGAAGTCGGGAGAGCCTTTGAAGATGTAGGCATGTGTAAAGTTTATTGAACAAGACCCTAAATGCCCAGGAAATCAGAAAAGCAATCAACAAATTAAACCTTATAAAAATAAAAGGGTATTGTACAGCTAAGGAAACCATGAACCAAGTCAAAAGATAACCTATAGAATGGGGAAAAATCTTTGACAGCAATACATATGGCAAAAGACCAATATTAAAAATATACCAAGAAATCAAAAAGCTAAAAAAGAAGACATCAAACAGCCCAATAAAAATGCTGGCCATGGAATTTAACAGATAGTTCTTAAAAGAAATATGAATGGTTAATAAATACTTTATAAGTGTTCAACATCCTTAGCCATTAGAGAAATGCAAATTAAAACTACTCTAAGATTCCATATACCCCTGGTCAGAATTGATCATCAAAAAAGAATATTAGCCGGGCTTGGTGGCACACATCTTTAGTCCTAGAACTTGGGAGGCAGAGGTAGGAGGATCACCATGAGTTTGAGGCCAGCCTGAGACTACATAGTGAATTCAGGTCAGCCTGGGTTAGAGTGAGACTCTACCTCGAGAAAAAGAGTATCAAATGGAAACAAAGCAAATATTTGTGAGGGTGTAGGCAAAGAGTAATACCTAGTCACTGTTGGTGGAGATGCAAGCTGAAAAAGAGATATATCCTATGACCCAGCTTTACCACTCCTGGGTCTATACCCTTATGACTCTGCACTTTAGAGATATTTGCTCATCTGTGCTTATTGTTGCTCTATTCACAATTGCTATGAACTAGAATCAGCTTGAATCCCCATCAACTGATGAATGGATAGTGAATATGTGATAAATACACACACGCATATGTTAAAAGAACACAGAATACTCGAACTGGAACAAAGCTAGAAGCTTCATTCTGTTGAGGGAGAAAAGTTATCAGCAGTCTTATCAATAGGGAATCCTTTCTGCTTGCTACAAAACCTACCAGTCAGGCAAAACACACCTATTGATGCAATAGTGGTATTATTGTTACAGCAGAAACCAGCTGCTCTCTGATCAGATCTAAAGCATTCTCCAAGGAAGGGAAACCATACCTAGTACTGAAAACCTAGTCAAAACTTTGTTGCTAAGAAGGCACATTATTTGTCTTGTTTTTACTAAATGCAGATAATATGCTTTTGGTTGTTTGAATGACTGTCCCCTATAGATTCAGGAGTTTGGTTAAAGCTTATAACTTGAAGGAAGTGTCACTGTGTGTGGATCCTAAGGTCCAGTCATAAGGTGTTACTGAGGGTGGAGCTGGAATTCTAGCCTAAGGTATGCAAAGCACTGCCTGGAGTTCCTTACTGTTTGCTTGTGTGTGTGGTGCTGGTGATTGGTTTCTCTCTCTGCTTGGACCTGTGAAAGGGGTCCAGCCTCTTTCACCATTATGGAACTTTCCCTGGATCTGTAAGCTTCAAATAAAGCCTTTCTTCCTCCCATATACTGTGCCTGGTTTGGAAGTTCATCCAGCAACTAAAGCTGACTACAACAGTGCTCATCAAATGGAACCCTAAATTTTTCCATTATTTTACACCTATGGCATAATGCTGCTCTCACCATTGCTCAGAGATGCTTTTTTGTGCAAAAAGTGGGGGACATTGGTGAGACTCAAAACTTGTCAAACAGCTGACAGAATCTGTGGCTAGTGAGTCATGTCTAGTACACTCTCCAGGCTCAGGGGATAGTGTGGAAGAAGGGGAGGGAAGAATTTAAGAACTAGAGGGTGGGACACTATCCTCCAGACATAAAGTTACCTTCACATTCATGACCTCATAGCAACCTTCAGCTGGTAGCTGTTGTTACCTGCACAATATTGGGTCCATCAACATTTTAATGTGGACGAGGGAGGAGGGCAAAAAAAGACATCAAAATAGAAGAGAGACTACTTGGACAGAAGATGGAGTTTAGTGAAATGGAGGTGAGGGAGGGGACACAAGACAGTAATAGTAATAATCAATAAACAGTATGTCATGGTTTGATCCAGGTGTCCCCCACAAACAAATGAATATGTTCTGATAGATCGATCCTCAGCTGATGGCAATTTGGGAATTAGACCCTCACTAGAACTGTGTTGTTGTGGCGGGCATATGGGGGTTATAAGCCAGCTTCCCCTTGCCAGTGTTTGGCACACCTTCCTGCCGCTGTTTGCAGTGCTGTGGCAGAGGTGATGTCCAGCCCTCTGCTCATGCCATCGTTTTCCCTACCAGGATGGAGTCTCCCCTTGAGTCCGTAAGCCAAATAAACCCATTTCTCTACAAGCCACTTTTGTTTGGGTTCATTCTGTGCAGCAACTAGAATGCTGACTACAACAGTTTTGGTACCAGAAGTGGGGTCATCTGTTGCTGCTAGAACCCTGATCTTGTGGCTTTGGTCTTCTGGAAGTGATCTACAGGAGGAATGTGGAAGGACTTGAAATCTCGGCCTAAGAGATGCCTCGCAGTGTTGTGAGTACAGCTTCATGGATCATTCTGGTCAGAGTTGAAAGACCTGAATGTAATGAGAACTATGGACTGTGAGGTTTGGCTTACGAGGGGGAGAAAGAACTTGGTCAAGACTGTGCCAGAAGCAGTTTGCCTGAGAGGCTTACTGCGTTCTGCCTGCCTGTGTCCTGGAAATCTGTGCAGGGTTGTTTTACGTAAAGATGGACTGGTGTGAGCAGATGGAGATGGCACAGAAAGAAGACCTTTGGGTCGAAACTGCTGCCCGTTCACCTGCAATTGTTTGAGAGATGAAAACCATTGAGATTGTGCCAGCTGGTCTGCATTGGAACAACAGGAAGAATGCAGACTCTTTGAAGTAATGGGCCTGAATGCTTTGATCCCCCCTGGATTAACAAGTTGGTAGCCCACCTGGTTCTGTGGAATGGAGATTGGTTAGAAAGAGAGGGCCATTGGATTTGCAACACAGTTTTGTTTTTGAAAAATGGCCATCGGCATGTGAAGCAGGTGTGCTAGGTTGCCTGCATGGAGCCCGATGGAGCCATGAGGATGAACTGTGGGTTGCAATGGAGACACAGTGAATTCCAGGACTATGGATGGGTGCCAAGGCGAGCTGCCAGCACCAGATGATGTTTTCCCGGACTGTGAGTAGCCGAGCTGGAGGGGTGGAATTGAATCTCCAAGAGACTTGTGTTATTGGTTAGAATCATTGAATTTGGAGTTAGAGATTGATGGTGCCCTGTTTGTTTTAAATCTTGTATTGTATTGGTCCATCTGTTTTTGCTGTGCCTCATGTTTTGCATTGTGAATGTTCTGTGCCATTTTATGGGTTTATTTTTGATATTATGGCTTAGTTGAAAGCTGTGAGGACTTAAGAGTTGAACTGAACATATTGTGTTTATATCTCGAATGATTATTAGTTTGTGGGGGCCAGGGGCGGACTGTCATGGTTTGATCCAGGTGTCCCCCACAAACAAATGAATGTGTTCTGATAGATCGATCCTCAGCTGATGGCAATTTGGGAATTAGAACCTCACTAGAACTGTGTTGTTGGGGCGGGTTTATGGGGGTTATAAACCAGCTTCCCTTAGCCAGTGTTTGGCACACCTTCCTGCCGCTGTTTGCAGTGCTGTGGCGGAGGTGATGTCCAGCTCATGCCATCATTTTCCCTGCCAGGATGGAGTCTCCCCTTGAGTCCGTAAGCCAAATAAACCCATTCCTCTACAAGCCACTTTTGTTTGGGTTCTTTCTGCGCAGCAACTAGAATGCTGACTACAACACAGTAATAATCAAGAAAGAGAGAAACAGCACACAGAGATCATGGGGTGTATTGTGTGTGTTGTGTGTGTGTGTGTGTGAGAGAGAGAGAGAGAGAGAGAGAGAAGAGAGAGAGAGAGAAGAGAGAGAGAGAGAGAGAAGAGAGAGAGAGAGACAGATAGACAGAGAAAGAAAGACAGAGACAGAACCTGAGACTGATAAATAGAGAGAGACAGAGAGTAAAAGAAAAATATTTTCAGGGTGGTCTAAAAGGAACAAAGGAAACAAATTAAGAAAATGTCAAAGCTGAGTTTAAAAGCCAGAATTCCCCGAGAAAGACACCTAGAATAGGTGAAACACAGGAAATTCGTGGAGCTCACTGCTTGACTCATGCTGAACAAGCAGCAAACTTCTTTTGGCCTCTCTTCCAGGTTCTGAAAGTGGATCTTGCAGAGATCTTCTTCCATGTCTTTCATTATGAGAAAACTAAAAAAGGTCAAAATTCCACATCAGATTATATTCTAAGAAGTTTCGCTTCAGAGAGAAGGGCAACCACTGAGGCTTCCTCTCAAGTCAGTTTGTCCTTTATCAGATGCTCGCCTGGGGCTCTACAGCTGGCTGGGCCAGGCTTCTGGGGCTTTCATGGAAACCGCCTTCCTGAGAGGCACGTGGGCTGCATTTAAGCAGTATGTCAGGGCCTTTTGCCTGTGTGTAGGTTGGGAGAAGGTCAGAACACATCTGGTTCTGGTTTGTCCTCTCTGCTTGAAGGAGAGATGCTAACATTCCACCACTAGGCAGGAGGCAATGGACAACCCTTTACAGTTGAAGTTGTCATTTCTGTTTCTCCTCCTTTCAGTGTGGCCTGATCTCTAAACCCGTCATTTCAAGCCACAAACCGAATGTCAAGAATTACCCGAGGACTAGTCCTAGCATCCAACGTCATGGGAGGATTGTGCTTCAAATTTGGCTTCTGACACTCAGGCTTAAATGCTTTCCTATGCCCTCCAATCCTCAACTAAAACTACACACACATGCACACAAATACATACACACACACATGCACACACACACACACACACACACACAAGCATGAGCACATGCAAGCATGCACGCGCACACACATGCATAGAGAGAGAGAGATAGAGAGGGTATATATATAATAATATATGTATGTATATGCAGGGTGTCACTCTAGCCAAAGCTGATCTAGAATTCACTCTGTAACCCCAGCCTGGCCTTGAACTCAAGGCGATCCTCCCAAGTCCTTGGACTAAAGGCATGTACCACCACACCTGGCTCAATGTCACCTTTTTACATGGTGGCAGCCACCCACCTCCCACTACGTGCTGTATATTTTAGCTGGATGTCCCCAGCCATCACACTAGCACATGGCCAAGCTGATCTTCCACACTCAACCGTGCAAGCCCCAGATGCATCCCTGGAAGCCCAGTTCTCAGTCTAAGGGTACAGGCTTCGCACTCACGCTGTGCTCCTTGAACTCCCTCCAGGTCCAGGTCTTCACCAAAGTCTTTCTACTTCTTTGAAATCACCACGAAAACGTGCCCCTCTACCTCTCCCTCCCCCTTTCAGCCTCTCACTGTTGAGGTTATGCAATTTTGTCCTCTCTGTACGTAATTCAACTTATAAGACTAATTTTCTTGAAATATTATGCATATCGGGTGATTTCATGTCTGAAGACCATATAATAACTTACTGTTGGCAAGTGAGAAATGCTTAGGGCTTCGTGTTCAAGTTTCTCCAAAGTCCAATACAATGGGACACATTGCTTCCAATGTCTTTTCAGGTCTCTATTCACAGCCCCGTCAGGAACCCTCTGTGCACTTGCTCTGGTCACCTTGGTTGATGGCTTATCTTCTGTCTGAGTGACATCTGTGTCTGCACTGGCCTGAGTCCACATGAAGGGCATTTCTCCAGTGGTGCGACGAGGATGCAAAGTTACTTTAAACTCAATCACTAGTGAGAAGATATTTTCCTTATGAATTGTATGAAAGAATTCTAAGTGGGAATAAAGTGCTTTCACCTTACATTTTGCCTTGAAACATTTGTGTATAAATCACAAGAGGGCCCCAAGTGAATAAAGCATTTTTCTCCTCACATCCGCGTTCATGTTGACTTTAAATGAGACTACAAGCAGTAAAGGTGAGTTGTCAGAGAAAAAAAAATCCAATTCAAGAGGGGTTTAATAATAAGGTCTTTACTCATGTATACTCTCAGTAGAGAGTGGATATCAGCACCATTTTTGTTTTAGCCTTGAAACTATTTTCTATTGCTAGGTCAGTCTCAAGGGGACTTTATACATCATTCTACTGAAACCTTTTCTATTCAGAAGGCAATACTTCCAATAACATCCTGCTTGTGTTTTTGAATTAATAATTTGGGTATGTGTGTACAAACATACTCACTCCGTGTGCATGCATGTGGAGGCCAGAGGAAGGCACTGGTTATCTAACTCCATTGCACTTCTGCCTTATTTCCCTGAGACAATTTATCACTGAAGATGGCGCTCTCTGATTTCCCGCCAGCTTGGCTGACTAGAGGGTCCCACCCCGTCTCCACCAAGCAGGTGATAGGCATACCCAGCATTTCCCATGGGTGCCAGAACCAAACTCAGGTCCTCACGATTGTGGGGCAAGAGGTCTTAACCTCTGCACGTCTCCCCAGCCCCTGCTTAGGTTTTCAATGCTTCCTGCCTTGCTGTGATAAGCGAGAGACTTGGCTTTGCTTTTGAAAGCCATACTGATAAGTATACGATCAATGTTTCCAAGTTAGAGGTTTTAAGGTTATTTCCCAAGTTGCTGATAGTTTTGTTTCTGTATAAAGTGAACTTTTATCCGGCTGGGTCATAAGATGCTAATGCCAACTCTCCAGGGCTACTTTGCCCACCGTGCAGTATTCCAAGAGTGAACATACTCAAGTGATCAGTAGAAATGCAGGTGGATTCTATACCTTTACTGTTTAGGCAAGTCATTTCTTTTTTAAAAAAATATTACTTAATTTATTTTAGTTAAGCAACTTTTAAAACTGGTGAGGAAAGCAAGGGATTGAAGCAACTGAAGCTAGGGTTTTATTCAAGCCTTTTGTGGGGTTCAAAAACCAAAGAGAATGTGCCTATGGTCTTTAAACTTCAGGGAGGAAGAATGGTCAAAGCCCATTACAAGAGATAAACCTTTGAACTTAATGCATTATGGGAACTTGATTAAATGATTAGTTTTTGAAATGCTTGGTTTATAAGCTGATTTGAGATAAGTAGGGGAATTTTGTAAAGCAGGATACCATACTTGGGAAAATTTCCTATTTGGTGATTATTTCACAGAATATTGGCAAGTAGTACATATCACTTTCCCACACTCCTGGAAATATCTGAAATAAAGAAGAAATATTTATATTCCACAATCTAGATGGCATGTAAAATTCTATTGAGAGGTTGGGTAATGGCTCAATGAAGAACAGAGTGTGGAGCCCCAGAACCCACGCAAAATGCCAACGAAAGTGGTGTGGTGTGATAACAGCACTGGAGAGGAAGAGACAGGGAATCCCTCAGGCCTACTGCATAGCCAGTCTAAATGAATAGGCAAGCTCTAGTGGTTCAGCCAGAGACCCTGCCTCAAAGAATAAAGTGAGCACAATTGAGGAAGATATTTGACACTGACCTCTGGTCTCTACACAAAGACACAAATGCACATGGGCACACACACACACACACACACACACACACACACACACACACACACACACACACGAACATGAGTACCTGCACACATACCACACACAGGGACAAAATTAAAAATTTTTAAAAACTAAAAAAATAATTTTCAAATTAAAATTTCTGCCAACAGAAACCACTTGTGATATTATTCCTCACATCCACAAGTATTGACTCCTCCCTCCTGTTTATGAAGTACCCCTTACATATAGAAACATATAGAAGAGCTTACAACCAAGATGTGTAAAAATAAGGAAAACAACTCCCAACACTCAAAAATCTAGGCAGGGGGATCGTGAGTTCCACACCAGCCTGTGCTGCATGAGACCCTGTCTCAAAAACTAAGGGTATGTGTGTGTGGGGGGGGGGGAACAAGCAATAAAATGATCAGCTAGGGATTGGTGAGTAGAATAAAAAACTTAATATGTGCAGTTTCCCAGGGTTTTTTCTCTTCACTACCAGAAATAATGGGCTTCATTGGCTGCCTCTGGACCTTTCTGCATATGCTTGCTCTGCAGGAAGCCTCATAACCCTTCATTGGCATCCCAATCAACCCCCCTCACTCTTGTTTCCTATGCCAGCTGGGCTTCTGAGCGCTTGGCTTGCAGCTGTATTCCGTTGCTCGTGTGGCAGTGCAACCTCCCTGCCTTTATCTGCATCCGCCAGGACCCCAGCATGAGGCAGTTGCATGCTGAAATCTCAAGACCCATTTCATAGGGGGCTGTTCTTTTACAAAGTCCCAGGATAATTTAGGGAAACCAATGCAGAAGCACGTATTGCCTCTGGTTCAGCAGCAGTTCAGGACCATTACCACCTGGTCTGAAGCAGCAACAGAAGGTCATTGCTTGTAGCCTTTGCATGGGACACAGCCACCATGGATATGTGGCAAGGAACAACTCATGGATGACCTGACTTAAGCTGAACCCTTTCCTGTGGCCACAGATCAGCTTTCCAGGGCACTGGGCAGGTACAGCTGGGTGGAGAATAAATCTAGCCCTATGGTTTTTAAACAGGAGATCTTCCGTGTCTCCTCATCTTACTGTGCTGTCTGTCTTTGGACTTGAGTCTCATCCATTCTGGAATCCCCAAGGAATACTGGACAGTTGTACCACTGAGCACCAAGCCATGGCAAATTGCACCTTTTACACATGTGTCTCATTGAGTAAAACCCATCTTTAGCACTTCGGTGAATTCATATTCCCTTGAAGAGGGCTTTCCTGGTAAAAGCGTGCCAAAACCAAACCCCTTTGATGCCCAATTCTCAGAAGTTTCCTCTTCTAGCTCCTAAAGGTTCATTGCCCACTGAAGTCTTTTGTCAATTTGCTGTGCAGAAATATCAGCCCGAAGAATATTCTTGTCTCTAGTCCCAAGTTACAGGGAAGGACATATGCTTGTCAGACTTGCTGACTAGAAAACACCAGTTTAGTTACTTCAGTCAACACAGAAGTTTTGCTCACTGTTTTCTACAGACCAACAGGACTGCAGCTTTTGCCAGGCTCAGAGAATGGGATCAAATGTCTTCATCCACACTTCAGGAGAGGCTACTTTAAATAAATTATTTTTTTCATTTTTGACATTTTCATACACATATATAATGGACTTTGATCTTATCCCTCCCCGTTAACCTCCCTCTCCTACCTTCTCTTCCTCCTAAGGCCCTTCTTCTTCCCTATTAATCCCCACCTTATGTTCATGCCTTTGGAAAACCCACTGAATGAAATTAGGGTTGTTACATGAGTATGGGTGGAAGGTTATTTAATATTTAATTGACAACTTGCCAGTGCCTACATTGCTGGTGAACCTGACCCACCTCTCCTGACAACCATCAACCGCCATTAGCTACTCTGGGAGGTATAGGGCCTCATTTATCCACCAATGGGGGTGGAGTACTGCAGGCTCTATCTTGTGTTGGAAACCATGGCTACTGTGAGTTCATGAGTGTAATGGCCATAATGTCTCCAGAAGACAGCATTTCACAGCCCTCTTTCCCATCCTCCTGCTCTTATATTCTTTTCTCCCTCCTCTTCCACCAAGTTCTCTCAACCCTGGTATAAGAAGAGAGCCTGTTATACCAGCAAGTTGGGGTTCCCAGTGGATTCCAATGCACCTTAAGACTTAAGAGTACACCAGATGATCAAGTATAGTGGGGGGGCTTTATTTAAAAAGAAATTAGTAATTACAGAGATCTGCAGCCACTAGTGAGGAGAGAGCACGTGGGGGAGGTTTTAGCCACATATCTATAAAATCTGTACTGGCCAGCCCAGCAAGGGAGAGAAGGGAAGATGTAAGGGGGCTCCCATCATGAGGAAAGAGGTTCACATGGGAAAGAAGCCTGAGCCCCCTCACCACAGCCCACTCTGTGTCTATGTCCCTGAGCCAGGTGAGCAGAGAGACAGCTGGTTGGTCTATCATTACCAATCAGTTTCTGGATTAGGTTTGAACTCTAGTTAAAGACACCTCCCAGTCAAGGACAGAGGGTTAGGTATGAGATGAGTGGGGCCTGCCTGAAAATACAAGTTCAAGGATACTCCTGGTTACATTTGGGTCCCAGTCACCCTAACCTGTCACAATTCCCCCTCTGAAGAACCAACCCTAACTGCTGTTAGGGTATTGGGCTGTGGAATCATTGATGAGAAAAAAAATCTCCAGAAAAAAAAAAAAAAACTACATACATGCTTCTAAGAAAAATCAAACAAGACCCATTTTACCTGGCTGAGCTGGGGATTAGAATTTAGATAACGCCCAGGAAAAATCCCAATGCATCTCAAAAGTTAAGGAGTACCCGACTTCTTGCCAACAAAGTTAAAGAATTAAAATCAGACAACCAGAGATTAAGGTATAGTGGGAGACTTTATTTAAAGGAAAATGCGGGGTCACAGAGATCTCCAGCCACCAGTGTGGGGAGAACACATGGGAGAGGTTTTAGCCAAAATCTATGCTGTTTAA